>JAHWFP010043153.1:0-13505 GCA_023313725.1 Lithobius niger | reverse complement strand
TGGCTCCCTGGAGGCAGTAAGCGCCGCCTGCACACTCGTGTAGCACAAGAAGCACTCGAAGGAGCTGCTCCATCTTTCACCGTTGTAGGCAATTTCACATTCTTCTTTTCGAGCCGACCCGCGATCACGCCGTTCACGAAGGTGCACACAGAGGGCCTTTTTGTGCACTGCACGCTGACATATGTCACAATATTCGTTGAAACAATACTTGCGAACGTGACCTCTAATTCCACACTTCAAACTCCTGAGGGGTCCTATCTGCAACTGCTAGTAATACGGGAACACCCCTAACTCCGATCACATCCGGTATTTCTTCTAGTAGCACTGTGTCTTTTATCTTTAGCAGATGCTGTGTACACCTGTGAAGCAATGCCCCAAGCCAACCTCAGTGTGAAGCTCGTTACTATGGCTGCCGGTGGTTCCATACTCGCTGAGTGCCCTTTCGACGTCATTCCGATTGGCCTCTAGTGGCAGCCAATGGAGTTTTACACGAATCAGTCGCTCGTGCAAGTCATAGATGTTCGTCTTAAACCCATTCAAATAGAGCGACTTGGCTTTCCTGACAGTTTCCTTGGCTTCATAGCTGGTAAACATGACTTTGAATGCGTTATTCGCCCTCAGCCAGCATAAACCTGTAACATCTTTTAAACTCACAAGTTCAGCCAATGCGTCCTCAAAAGTCTTGCAAAATACGGCTTCCCAACCTCGTCCACCACGAAAACCAGAGTTTTTCGGATTTTAAAATTCGCCAGACCATCTGTGTACAGTTTCTTTAACCATATTAGCTTTTGGTCTTTCTGATTTATGTCAAATTCGTTCAGCACTTCGTCGCTCAAGGCTGCTCCTCAATAATCATGTTCTCTCACCGACTGAGTAATTTTGGCAAATGAAACTTCCCCACTTTTCTTTACAGTCTGGTTGCTCACATTTGTCGGCATCGCACTGCGCCTAACGTAAACACCATCCGCAACAACGTCCTTTACAATACCAGCCGAGTTCAGATCAGCAACAATGGGAGTGGCACTGTTATCCTTGCCACCGTATTTTTGTGTTTATCCCAGTGTTTCCCGTGCTCCGTGTTCTCTTGTTTTCTGTTTATCAGGTGTTCCGGTTTAGGTTAAGGTTGCAATAGTTAGGTTAGAATGGCGCATAGGTATGTAGCCCTCTACAGCTCAATAAACAAATAAATCTTGCTGCTGTCTTGCCATTGTTGTATTCAGTCCATTGTCGAATTCAGCTTTGTCAGAACCAACTTTGTTGACCTCCATCTTGTTGAATTTTCCTGAATCTTCTGCAACTTTCTCTCTAGTAACACTGTACAACCGTAGATCGGGTTTTATCAATACCCTGCTCTTCTGCCAAGTCCACCACTACATTAAACACCTGATCGGTTACAAATCCCATGTCGACTTCACTCTACGACAAAATTCCCTTTTCTTTAAGTTGCTGCAAAAACCGTTTCACTTGTCGCGCCATCTTGCCCATTATCTTCTGAATGTAAGATAATGATGACGTAATATTGCGTTTCTTACTTATTGTTACAGGGTATTGATAACCTTCTCCCTGCAAGACTCTCGCCCTTTTCCCTTGTTACCGTGCAAAGGAAGACTATTCGCCCTCATTCATTGCTAACTTGTCAAAAGAAAAGTTTATCCCGAATCATTCTTGATTAACTACAGGCTGGCGACAACAAGATGGCGAGGGATGTGAAGCGCTTCCTTCTTGTCTTGAAACAAAGAGGTATACTATCACAAAGAGAGGTGGATGCAGGAATTGTGACGGATGAGAGGTATGCAAAGGTTCAAAACCTTGCAGCAGAGTTAGGAATTGAAGAAATAGATGTGAATTTATATGGTGTGACCAGAGGTAAAATTGAAGAGGATAGAGGAGGCCCAATGTCAATGGAGGCCAACAATGTGGGGGAAGAGAACAATAGAGAAAACACAATCAAAAGGCAGCGTGGGAATGTATCGGGAGGTGTCTATACCAGGCTGTCAACAATGACTGAAGCAGAATGTGTACAAGGGAAGGCCGTGGTTGAAGGAGAAACAGGCAAACCGTCGCATGTGCAAGCAGCTGGGGAAAGGCGAGATAGCATGGGAGGTGATGCAAGACATCATACTAAGATGAAGAACCTAAATTGGCTCAAGTCATTGTATAAGGGTAGCTTGGCAAACGTGAAAATGGAGAAATCGTTGATCATTATTGCAAATAGAGCAGGCGGCCCATACGCTACTGCAAACATCAAACACGCACTGGCTGCAGTGTTGGACTTAAAAAGGGTAACAGGAGTGGCGTGGCTAAAAGCCAATAATGTGTTCCAAGTGTCCTTTGCAGATCCGGAAGCAAAGCAGATGGTTAAAAATCAAGTGGAATTTAGGTTAGATGGTCACCAGGCTACAGTTCACGACCTACACGACAGAACTGTACACATTAGGCTATTCGTGCGGGAAGGCCAGCAGCTCTCTTTGCATTTTACAGATCGAAAACTAAAACTGCACGTTCCCTTCCTCCTTTCAAAGTTGTGGATGGATATCTGACAGATGATCGCTACAAAGCCGAGGCTCTGAGCAAAATTTTTGCAACAAATGGGATCTTGGATGACGGAAACCAGTGTGTGCCATCTCCACAACATGAGGGGTGTCTGGATGAATGCTCTTGGGTGGAATTTTCTTGCTCAAGAGACATTCAGGTCATTAGTGGTCTTAAATCTAGCTATTCAAGTGGGCCACATGATTTCTCAGCTTACCTTTTAAAGCAAATCGTAAACGAGATTGGGTATTCACTCGCCAGACTTTTCGCTCTTTTTTTTAATCTGGGAAAAATCCCCTGGGTTTGGAGCAGGGCGGTAGTGGTTCCTGTTTTTAAAAAGAGCTCCCATCGGATCCTTTAAACTACCGACCAATATCACTGACATGTGTAGCTTGTAAGGTCATGGAGACTATTATTCGTGAGAAATTATTGTGGTTCTTTGGCACACATTCTATTATAAGACGGATCAATTTGGCTTTATTCCAAAGAGGTCTGCTACACACCAGCTTCGTTTGGTCCTTGATCATTGGACCTCCGCACTTGATGTTGGGGTTCCATGTGAGAACATCTATTTTGACTTTAAAAAGGCTTTCGATTCGGTGGTGCATCGCAAACTTCTGCTTAAAATAGACAGCTGTGGGATTAAAGGTCCTCTGTTAAATTGGCTGTCGTCCTTTCTGGCACACCGTTCTTAAAGGGTTCGAATAGGAAATTCCCTGTCTTGCAGTGTAAATACAGTTAGTGGGGTTCCCCATGGATCTGTGCTTGGCCCATTGATGTTTGTGATCTATATAAATGACCTTAATCTTAAGAACTCTGGGAACTTTGGCTATAAGTTTGTTGATGATCTGAAGGTTGGGGTCGAAAATTGCTCCATGTCTAGCTATTCAACTCTTGGTCAGGAAATTGTCAATGTAGCACACTGGTCAGAAACATGGCAATTGTCACTCTCGCTAAACAAATGTCTTTCATTTCCGGTGGGAAATTCGAACTACGGATGCCAATACACCGTAGATGGTATAAATCTGTCTGCTGTTGACGCGATAAGAGACTTTGGGAGTCTGGGTTTCACGTGATTTGAAGATGTCCCTGCACTGTCAGAAGGTAAGCACTGCAGAATTCTGCCGGGTAGCGGTGTTAAATGTTTCACCTCTGGTAGTTCTAGCACTAAAATTTGGGCATTCAAGGTGTTTATTCGCCCCCTGCTTGAGTATGCCACACCCGCCTGGTCACCATATATGGCGAAGGATATTGATTTGATTGAATCTGTTCAAAGAAGGTTCACCAAGGGATTACCTGGCTTCCGAGAATTAAATCATATTGCACGTCTTGCTAAATCAGGTCTTGAGTTGCTTGAATTACGCAGGCTTAGGTTTGACCTTATATTGACGTATAAGATCCTGCGAGGACTTGTTTCCATTGACCTGCCTGTTTTTGATCCAGCGCCACGTACCCACTATACTAGGGGTCATCCATGGAAACTGGCGGTTCAGGGATCCAATCGGGACTGTAGGAAGTACTTTTATGTGGTGCGTGTTGTACCAGTCTGGAGTGCCCTTAGTTCCGAAAAAGTTGGTATGAATACCGTGGGTGGGTTCCGTAGAATGTTGCACACTCAGAACCTTCAGGTGTTTATTAAAAGACCAAATTAGACATACAGGTGTTCCAACATTTGTTTATATCTTCCTCCTTGCTTAGGCCCGGAGTTAGTGGCTCACAACCTTCCGGTATCCCTCCACACATTTGTGGTAAATGGTATATTATTATTATAATTATTATTATATTAAAATTCACTGGCTCCCTCTGGACATTGCAGAAGCAGACATTATGTGAGCCTTCGTGAATTATGGGTAGGTGGTCAGTTTGGAGTACGAGAGGCATAATGATGAGGAATTACGTCATTACCGGAACGGCATCGTCTCGGTTGTGGTTAACTCAAGGAGACTATTCTTGTTGGTAATATATAGGAAGTCATTGGTATCAGTGGTCTGCAATCTCTATTGGTTGTGGCCAACAGGCCTCCGAGATATTTTAATTGTTCCCAACGAGGCCACATTCGAAAATATTGCCCATATGTCTTCTGCTGCACCTGCCGAGCTGTATGGTCAAAGGATGGCCTTTGCGAACTTCTGGCTCCTGCCCCTGTAAGGAATGAGAATGACCTGGACGAGGCAATGCGACCTATTGTCGGTGACACCGGCAGAGACCTCCCGTCAAGTCAATGGTAACATGTGCGTTCGTCAAAGCGTAGGAAGACTTAAAGCGCAACGTTGTCACTGGCCAGCTCTCCCCTGCAACCTAACATGGTGGCCACTGTTAGTAACAACCGGTTTGCAGCATTGTCTCAAGTGGGTGAGTTAGAAGAGTCGCAGCCTAAGCCTCATGCGTCCAGTGTTTCCCTGCCTCTTCCAGATGAATGTGTCCAGCAAAGTGTGGAGCGTTGTGCCTCTGATGGTTATGCCGCAATGTCTGGTTCCCAGGTTACCCCGGGGCTAGATACCAACCGGTCAGTGCTCCGCTTGCAGAGAATTTATGTGTTGAGTTGGGTGAAAGTTCTGAAGTGGTTTGTGTTTAAAGTCGTCTGATTACTAACTGGGCAGAAGAAGATGATGATATGGCGGCATCCACAGATTCACTCTGTGGCGCTCCAGGAGCCAGTAATCTGGTTCAAGTGGTAATTGTGGCGAATAGTTGATGGTGAAAATGCTACCATAAATTCTGGTTTCTAGATCTAACCTAACTTAGATTTCCGTTCTGTATTTGGAATGTGAGGGGAGTAAGTAACAAAATTGAGGATATAGAGAAGCTCTGTCATGCAGTACCTTCCTATAGCACTGAACAGAGCGCACAGAATGCACCACTGTTAGAGACAGTTTGGCTCCAAACTTGACGTCGCGCGTGCGCAATGATGTTGCGTCAGCCGTTCAGTACCTTCCTAAACTACAATATAGCTCAACAAGCTCAGCAGATTATTCGATACGTCATACCTTCACCGCCACCCAACCTGGCTATTGGATTTGACCAGGATTGGCTAATAGATGTGACCAGGCGAGAGCAATGCCAAATCGCGAACCATCTCAGGGAGGTGGTTTGCTGGGATGGAGGTTTGAGCATGCATGATGTAACAGTTTTGACAAAACAGAATTCATCGCTGACGATGTTAACGTCAATCAAGCCGCATCAACACGGATATTAACAGGGAATGAGGCAAACTGTCACCAACAGTGGTGTGTTTGGTTCGCTCTGTTTGGTCGTTTAGGAATGTACCGATGGAATTGATATCTTAGGAATAGTTGGGTCGAAATTCCCACAGGGGGTCATCCCAGTTATCAAAGAATTCCACGGTATTTCAGGGACAGGGAGGGCAGGTATTCGAGTATTTTTCAGAGAGTCGCTTCCATTATTTGTCGCCCCATACCCGGTGTGCATTGATGCCTGCATTATTCGGATTTGGTGGTTAAACCAATGGGTCACGTTGGGGACAGTGCGTGTGATTGGATGGTTTACCGGGTAAGACTGGGGGGCGTGGGTTGAATCTCTTCCAGGGCCAATTGTTCTGGGCGGGGGTACTTCAATGCGCACCACACGCGCTAAGGCAGTGCACAAGTGACACCCGTGGGTAGATCATTGCAGAATCGTTGAATTATCTTCAATTGGAAGTAATCCAAAACGGGTCAGTAACATTTGTCTGGCAGTACGGTGCATACATACACGAGTCCGCGTTAGATCTTTTTTTCTGTTCATCGAGTTTGGCGTCTCAGTTTGCTTTTGTGTCGTCATTGGATCTTAGGGGTAGTGACTACTTTCCTGTGGCACTGTCTAGTAGAGCACATATCCCCATGGCCCCTTCTGCTCGGCTGACAGGCCGGCTTCCGCAGGTTGACTCGGATGCGTTTACATATTGGGTTGGTAAATGGATTAAAACAAGACAGCGCAGCTGCAGAAGCTTCACTGGGAAAAGCTTGGACCTGGTCTGGTGGACCCCAGTGTGCAGGAGGGCAGTTTGTGATAGATGTAAGGCCTGGCAATGCTTTAATAGGTAGCGGTGTGATGATAGGTGATATGAGTATGTAGGAGTGGTGCAGGAAAAGAAGGTTTATCCTGCGTAAGGAAAAGGCCACCTTCGGGTGCAGGCTATGCGAACGTGTCTCTCAAGGCGTCCCAATCTCAAAGGTGTGGGGCTTGGTTCGCATGGCGGTGACTTGGGCACTGGATCAGACATGCAATGTTTTATGTGAGGTCAGGTTGGCTAACGCTTTTAATAGCAACTTTGTCTCTGTGCATGGGGTGCCTAAGGGCCTCTGCCCCCTAGTGTGATGGATTGTGGTCCAGCCCCTAACCAGGTGCCGTTGACTTCTCTGGATCTGTCGGCTGCCCTCCAGGCATGCAGGCCTGAAAATGCCACGGGTATAGATGGGGTCTCGTACGCAGATCTACATCGGCTAGATGGTGAGGGTCGCACAGAATTGCTGGGGTTTTACCAGAGCCTCCTTGATGGGGCTCCAATCCCTCAATCGTGGCTGTTCTCGGTCCTCACCCCGGTTCTGGGTAGTGGTAAGGTATGGTCTGCAATCTCCAGCTACAGGCCTATAGCCCTTCTCTCGTGCCCACGGAAGGCGTATGAGAGGATTCTTATCAATCGTATGGTGTATCAGCTCGAAAATTCCAGCAGGCTGTTCGGGGCCCACTTTGGCTTCCGGAGGCACAGAGGGGCTCAGGATGCTATGATGTATCTTGAATCTGGCATAAGGAAGGCCTGGATGCATGGCTGCCTTGCTGTCGTTGTTTTCTTAGACATCAAGGTGGCATATGATATGGTTGATATGGCTTGGCTGGAGTATTCTCTGTGCCACCTTGGTGTGAGTGAGGATCTTAGGATGGCATCGGTGGTTCTTCTTGGGGTATGTCAGTTTGCAACCAGAGTAGACGGCTCTTGGTCGGGGGTGTTATCAACTGACAGAGGTCTCCCTCAGGGGAGTTGCCTCAGCCCAGCGCTGTTTGCAGTGGCCATTAAAGCTGTACTGGTGGAGTTGAGCACCACGACGATGCTGATGGGAAGGGACTTGCCAATTATTCTGGGTGTGTTGGAGGCTGCTATTGATCATGGTTAAAGGCTCCTCGCAGCCAGGGGCCTCGTGCTATCGAGTGTTAAAACGGAGCTTATGATCTTCCACAGGGGCACACTGTTGACTGGGTCTATCTCCGTTGGCGGGGTTACAGTGAAAGCGTTGAGCAAGGTGCGATGTCTTGGCTTCTGGCTTGACCCGCATCTTGAGTGGTCACATGATGCAGCGGCAGTTAAAGATACCATCTCATCACGGCTTAATATTTTGAGGTTGGTTTCATGTAACAGGTCGATTGCAAAGTGCTCCACGATAAACATGTTGCATAGGACGTATGCCAGAGCATGCGACGACTTCCATATCCCAATCATTTTGACCTCAAAGGCTGCCATGCAGGGTGTTCAAATTGCATTAAATGCCTGCTTAAGAGTTGTATCTGGTTGCCTACCCTCAACTCCAGTGTTAGCATTGATGGTGTGCCCCAGTGTTAGCATCCAGTGTTAGTCCTGGCGATGTGCCCATCGACATCCGGGCAAAAAAGCTTCTGCTTCGACTCTGTCAGCATGCAGTTGCTAGGGGGGGTTCAGACCTGTTCGCGCAGATTATTCTGGATTATGCACATCTAGCCCAGAAGGCACGTGACTTCGTGGGAGCTTCTGGCTTGGGGGAGACGCTACTCGGTGCCCCAGAGGTGACCTGACTTTCGAAGGGTGTGTTTGCGTCTCCACCCCCACCCTGGGTGTGGTGCAGTGTTGCCATACAGTCATTGTAGGGTGAACACCATGGTTCGGCAGGGGTTCATGTCTACATGGATGCGTCCTTTTGAGCCGAGGAGGGCACGAGTGGTATTGGTATCTGTGTTCCAAGCCGTCGCCTGGAGTACAGTTATCGTCTTGTGTCTGTGCCTTCGGCATTTGTTGGAGAGGTTGTTGCAATCGCTTGTGGTGCTGGATGTCGGCATGGAGTTGCACGTGCCTCATCTCTGTATTATTACTGACTCTAAGGCAGCGGTAGGGTTTCTCCACCAATGCTTTGGCAGTTTGGATGCGTCCCATCCTCTGGCTCTAGAGATGGGATGGAAGCTGTTTTTGGCCTGCCAGCTGGGTGTTGAGGTCGAATCATGTGGACCCGGGCGCATTGTGGGATGTTCGGCAATGAACTTGCGGATGAATTGGCTAAGAAAGGTCGCTGGTTAGAAACCCCGGTTGTGGACTTTGTAATAGGCCCGCGGGATCTGCAACCATCCTACTCGTGGTTTTTCGCTGGTGTCTGGCAAAGACGTTGGAATGGTGGGCCCACATGTCGCGTGCTGTATGGGATTCATCCCTCTGTCTCTCCACCAAAAACCCTGGATGGTGTGGCACGGGGGAGGCCGGCCTTCCTTCTCGGCTACATACTGGACATGTCCAGCTGTGGGACCATCTCTTTCGGTTAGGATGGGCGAGTACGCCTATATGCAGGTGCGGTGTTTCTGAAGAGACGGTGCTGCATTTCTTGTGTGAGTGTCCGCTCTGGGTGCCACAGCGGAATTTTGTTTTCTGGGACGGAGAAGACCCTTTGGCAGTGACTCTGGGGTACCCCCACATGTGGAGAAAGGAAGGGCAGGGTTCGGCAGGGGTTGTGGAACTGATTGCACTCTCAGTGGTGGCGAATCCTTGTGTTGAGCTACCGGGTGTGGGGTTGTTGATACTTTCGGATTCCCTGACGGCAATAAAGTGCTTGCAGGGGTTCCTCAGGAGAATGGACTTTTCCGAACCCATTGTCCTTGATATCTGCATGAGCATTCTGCAGGTGGTATTGAGTGGGAAGGCGGGTGTCTATGGCTTGGGTGTCGGGTCATGCGGGAGTGGATGGCAATGAGGTGGTGGATTTCCTATCTATCTGAGTGAGGAGTGTGAGTCAGTTGAGGTAGTGAACTGTCATAGGGACCTGCCATCAGTGGGGTACAGGATTGCGCAGAGTATGCGGGAAGATGACTGGTTTGAGAGGGGGCCGGTTACCCAGTACTTTAACATCCACCCCACGTTGTCCTGTCCGGTGGCTTTGGACTTTCTGCCTCAGAAGTCGGCAGTATTTGTCTCCAGGCTGCGCCTGGGGCACATTGGACTGAACTTTTTGCTGGCCAAGTGGGGTGAAGACGTCTCTCCTGTGTGTTTTTGTGGGACAGAGGATGAAACGATTGAACACTTCCTTGTGCGTTGCCTGTTGTTTTCAACAGTACGAACTCATTGGTCGGGCTGCTTCCCTCTCCTATCGGTTTCGCCACATGGTAACTTTGGTAAGCGTGGCTTGAAAGCTGTATCGGCATTCTGTGCGACGACTGGACGATTGGTGTAGGGCCGGTTTCTTTTGTGCTGTATCTGTTGGTGTAATTTTAGTGTCATGATTAACTGATCCCGTTCTTTATGGAGTGTGTTTCAAGTTGCATGTTGGTACGGAGAGTAATAAGCAGGCTGACAGATTTGCCAGGATTGCAGTCGCATCCGAAGGTGTTCCTATTTCCCCTGTCACCCTCCCGGTGTCAATGGTGACCGTCGTTGCGTGCGTGGATATTCGCTGAGTGGGAAAAGGAGTAGTATGTTGCCACCACTGGCCAGACCCTCCATGGTCTCCAGCCAGAGTGTACCCTTGTGTCCCTGATCGATGGCTCTCTGTCTTCTTCATACGGGGCATTCCCTTCTTGCGGCTAATCGTCACAGGATGGGTTGGTGTATCTCAGCGGCGTGTCCAAGGTGTGGTTTACTTCTTGAGTGTGCAACACTACACCAGCTTAGGCTGAGTTTGGCTCACTACATTCGCCCAGGGCAGGATATAAGTGGCTTCCTTTCTCTTCTGCCTTCCCCGACGACACGTGTGAGACTTTCAGCAGTGGCAGCTTTCGTTGATAGGTCTGGCATTCGGATTTAGACCTACTCTCTTTCTCCGTCTCCTACTCCTAGCTCCACTCTGTTCTCCTACAGTGCTATAAGAGATGTGTGGTGTGTGACTTGTTGCTCTTGTTGCTCTGTTCACGATTTGTCTTATTGAGTGTGGCTGTAATTATACTTTCTGTATCTGAGCGCGCGGCTTAGGGCCGAGGCTTAGAGGATTAAATTCAATCAATCAATTGTATCGACAGGGTTCGTCGCATGCAGCATGATTGGTTCTAGGGCTTCGTATCGGCACGTCGGTTGGAGCTGCCAAGAGAGGCTTCCGTCCTTTGGTCATTGGTCCCGGTGCGTCGGTGCGGTTCCGGTACTCCTTCTGCCTGCAGCGCCGTCTCCTGGCGACACTCGGATGGAACTACTCCGTCCTCCCTTTCCCTGCAAGAACCATATTATAATCTTTGGCCTTTAATAATGTCTGTTGCTACAACTGATTGTCTAAATCTGATGTATTTAATGTTCCTATTCATGTAACAATACTTGATGTATCCCATTTGCTCATGCCAAATTTTTACCTGCCCTAAACGACCAACTTAGGGGTAGTAACTAAGCGAAGCCTTTTCTGGCATTCCAATCATCAACCCCAAGCATTCCACATGTGAAACATTTTCGGCCAATTTCATTAGAATCTTTTCTTCCCCCCTTTAGCTTATTTATTTAGAGACTAGTCAGTCAGAATTCACTACCATACCTTCTTAAGCTGTACCAGTTGGCAGGCGAGCAATTCAACACCGAAAAATCATTAAGCTGGACCAAAATGACGTAAAAGTAACTTGTGACTCAGTCTCGTCCCCGACATAAGCTAATCCACTGTGTCAACCAGCTAATCATTACCATCCGTTGATACACAATCTGATTGACTGACTGATTTCCATGCATTCTGCGACAGTAACAACGCTTGAAACAATGCCCTTTCTAGAATGAGACGTTAGCTATGGGAGGTGGTGTATTCCAAAATGAGTTGAGGTTAGTATTATGTGAAGGCAAACCAAGCAAAGCTACATAAAAATACAAACAACGTTTCGAAAATTATCAATTTTCGTCTTCAGGTTAGCAATAAAATTAAAGCATGGCAAAAGCCACTAAATCATCCTACATTAAAAGCATAAAACAGTCATTTAAAACGGTTAAAAACCACCAATTTCTCCCCTCAAAAGAGGCAAAAATGGCAGCCGAAAAGCAACGACCCACCTGCTCCGTTGTGATGCCACGTTGGAATGCAAGGTGTATGCAAATCGGGGTCACGTGTTTCAAAGGTGCGATTCATTCATTATGTGGGTTTCACAAAATGCCTGGCAAAAGAGTCGAGTTTAAGTGTTTTAATTACAGGAAAATATTCTTTTAGAAATTTATTATCTGGCACTAAGCGGTTATGTACAGGTGGTGTATGTGTATGGATGACGATCGTTTCGAGATAAATTCGTGCCCTGGTGTATTTTTCTTGAAACAAGATTTGGACCTTGTCCAAGTCGGGGGTGTGGCCTGTTGTGTATTTATCTGGCGACTTGCCTGTTGAAAGGCAGTGTTGCACTAAAGGAATTAAGCACTTTCTCATAAGGAATTCGCCCCATCAACACTTAATTTGCTTAAGAAGGAATATAAATTTGTACCCACACCAAATATTTGGCAACTTGTCCCAGTCTTTTGCGCCAAGCTTGAAGCAGGGCTTTCATTTTTACCGAATCGTTTCGAAGTCCGTGATGCAGCACTTTCAGCACTGTGAAATTCCAAGCAACATTTAATCCCAAACCTCTCTCTCAAAGAAATTACTGACATTCGGGCCCTCAAATCGGATCCATCCATCACCATCTGCGAAGCTGACAAATGCAAAGCTACCGTCATACTTGACACATTGAAACTCGAATCTAACATACTTAATGAACTCAACAATGACCCTATTTACGAAAGCTCCCTTTCAACCCACTTAGCAAATACAACGCTCGTGTTAGAAAATTCCTTAAAGCACTTGTTACCAAAGAAAAAATTACACCGGAATTTTTTGAAAGTCGACCACCACCCCCTTGTATTTTTCCCCAGATAAAGACCCACAAGCCCGATTTCCTCTCAGGATAATTACGAGTGGGAAGACTACCCCCAACATTGAGCTTGCGTGCATCCTTAAACCCATTCTAAAAGAACTCGCTGAGGGGTGCCATACTACCCCTAATGCACTCAAAATTGTTCACGACCTGGAAGGATATCAAGTGCCTCCAGGGTTTGAATTTGTTTCCTTTGATGTCGAAAAAATGTTTCCATCATTGGACCAAGAGCTAATCATTACGGAAATCTCTCGAAAATTAACAAACGAACCCTCCCCCCCCCCATCGCTCCTCAAGCTTGGGTGGGATAATGATACTTTCGTCAGTGCAGTAAAAGTCATTTTTGAAACCACCTTCTTTGAATATGGAGGCAAATATTACCTACAAATCAATGGCGTACCGATGGGAAGCCCACTTTCAACTTTCTTTTGTGACATAGTCCTGAATGCAGTCGACAATAAATTGGTTGAAAAATTGCCACAAATTAAATATTACAAGCGAGATACATCGACGATAGCTTAGCACTTCTACCAACACAACTTAAGTTATTAATCCTCGATTTTCTCAACAGCATCACTAAATCACTCACTTACACTATGGAGTCCTCTGAAAACAATGCCATCCCATTTTTAGATGTAAACGTCATTATTAACGATAATAGCCTAATCGAATTCACGCACTTCAGAAAAAGTATGCAGTCGACTCGCACCCTACATTACAACTCCTATGTAGACGCCCACTACAAAAGTAACGTAGTAATAAATGAAGTTAAACGTGTTGTCTCACACACCAGTAATGAATTTCAATACATCTTGCAAAAGTATGTTGAGAATGGGTTCCCATCGGGTACGTTAACAAATTAATTTCAAAAGCTTTAACCCCCAAAACGCTCCTCCCTCGCCCCTACGAGGTTCATTGCTCTGCCTTACTTCAAAGGCATCTCTGAA
>JAHWFP010043125.1:0-17626 GCA_023313725.1 Lithobius niger | reverse complement strand
GGGGGGGGGGGTGAAAAAAAGGTTGCTATAAAATGTTCGTAGCGTTCAAAGCTGCTAAAGATTGTTGGCATCTTTATTCCCCTAGCATCTCTGATGTTATGTGTCAGCTGCAACAAACGCGGCAGTGCGAGTGAGGCAGCGTAATTTGGAACATTAATTCATCACACAAAAAATTCGGGAAAAATACAAAAACTCCCCTCAATAGTCCACACGACTAAGTGTCCCAGATATAAAACAAAAGATACAGAATTTGAGGGCAATCTATCCCAATTAAAAAAATTTTTTAATAAAAACTTGGTGCCTATTTGTCCGGTGCCTATTTGTCCAGGTGCCTATTTGTCCGGTGCCTATTTGTCCGGTGCCTATTTGTCCGGTGCCCGTGTGTCCTACATCCATGCCGAAGACGTGTAACCCGTTTGTATATTTTTGCCGTTTTGTATATTAATCGAGTTTCACTAACCCTTTAATTTTAATCGTCTACCGGTTGATGCATCGTTGAAACAATTATTTTTCTCTGGATAATAATTTTTACTTTTTTGATTGGTGTTGGTCTAAATTAAGCAGGAAACAAGAATTTCATAAAGAAATACATAAACTGCTTATGCAAAAAATCGCAACAGTATTATTTTTATAGACGAAAGACAAAGCTCTCTATTGGGCTAAAGTTTACATTAGAAACATACTAAAAATTCTTATGATATTGATTCCAAATGGCTCCACACTTTCCTAAATACAGAGACAGTTGGTTTTAGAGCGCGGAAATGTGTTAAAACGACTTAAAAAGTAGGTTTATAGCGCTACAATCCGTACATCTATACGGTGTTTGCGTTCGCTCGCAGGGCCGTCAGAACACCTTATGTTTTTTTTCTTAAACAGTTCCGATAAGCCGGTTGTTATTGTCAGTTTCGTGTGGTTTTGTTGTTATTGTCAGTTAGTAAGTTTGGGGTTTGGCATTTCATACTGAGGTAGTTAACTGGTTGGAGTTTGGCATTTCATACTGGGGCAGGTAATTGGTTAGGTTAACTTAATGATGATTTAACGAGTTTCTGCAATCAATTTGTAGTACCTTCCGTGAAAATTAAAGGTAGGTTTTTTTCTCTTTTTTCGAATTTCGGGCCATGTGCGTAAAGGGAACATGGGAAGAAAACGGGCTTTCGTCCGATTATTATTATTATTATTATTATTATTATACAAATGACGGCAAGAGCACGGCTCATAATGCCCAAGAAAAACAATAACACCAACAAGTGGGAAACAGTGCACCGTAGCATGCTTTAAACTGATTGGTGGAGGTGGAAGAAACGATCTCTTGAGGTATAATAGATGATGGATGATTCCAAGGACGGATAGTTCGATTGGTGAAGAAATGTTTCCTGGCCTCAGTACGGATGCTTTGCTGGAAAAGTTTATGGTTGTGTCCACGAGTTCGAGCGTCGCGTCGCAGCAAAAAGAAAGTGGTAGAAGATATGTCTAATGGTTGTTGAGGATCTTGAACGATTCGATGGCGTCACCCCTATCGAAGCGTTCGACAAGGCTTGACAAGTTGAGAGCATTTAGGCGGAACTCGTAGGGAGTGAAACGAAGGCCAGGGCACCACTTAGTGATTTTCCTGTGAGTCTTTTCAAGAATATCAATTAATTTTGCACAATGAAGGTCTCCAGACCTGGACGCAGTCATCCAGGTGAGGCCGAACAAATATCTTGTAGAGCGTTGCGAAAAGTGAGTTGGTTAATTAGGTGAAGGTTTAAAATAATAGTTGGCAGTTGAAATGGCTTTTTTAGTGGCGAAGGCACATTGTGGGTGAAATTTAAGTATGTTGTCAACCACACCACCAAGATCTCTGACAGTTTCCTTAGAGGAAATAGGTACACCATTTAAGATATAAGGGAATTGCTTGTTATTGAATTCGATATGAAGTACGACAGTTTTAGAAATATTGAAAGACATGCGGTTTTCTTGGGCCCACTGTGCAACAGAGTTAAGGTCTGCTTGCAGTTCAAGGTGATCGGTAATAGACTGGACAGTGCGGGAAATTTTAAGATTGTCTGCGAAAAGGAGACAGAGACTGTGGCAAAGGCGTGGTGGAAGATCGTTAATAAGGATGTTGAATAGAGTAAGACCAAGAACGGAGCCCTGAGGAACTCCTGAAGGAGCAGGGATCGACCGGAAGATGATCCACGAACCGAGACTTTGAAGCGACGGTTGCACAAATAGTTTTCAAGCCAGAAGAGCAGGAATGAAGGAAGGTCAAGTTTGTGGAGCTTGTTAACAAGAATGGAGTGGTCAACAGTGTCTAAAGCTTTTTTGAAATCAAGGTAGATAACGTCACAGGGAAGGCGGCGGTCAACAGCAGCAGTCCAGTGATCAAGCGCAGTGAGAAGGTTAGTTAAACAAGATTTGCCTTTGACAAATCCATGCTGGGAATTGTGAAAAACTTTTTTTGTCGTTTAAGTGTTTCGTCAGAAAATTAGCAACAATTTTTTTCAAAGACCTTCAAAATAGAAGAAAGTAGACAAATGGGACGATAATTCTCCACAGATATGGCGCAGCCACCTTTGTGCAATGGAATGATATTAGCGTCTTTCCAAGAAGTGGGAAAAACACCAGTGTGAAGGGAAGTGCAAAAAATTAGATATAAGGGCAGGGACAGTGAGGTAGCACAGTTTTTTAGTAGAGCTGGATGAATACCATCAGAACCAGGACTGGAGTTAACGTCAAGCTCATTTAGCCGCTCGTGGACATTATCGACAGAGAAAAAAGGTTGAAATTCTGGTCATAGAAGTTTTTTTTGGGAATGCGTTTTATTGGAAGGAGTAGTGTAAACATTACGGGAAAAAATGTCTTCTTCAGTAATTAACCCATCGTCAGTTATAACGCCATTAATGGTCTTTAGGCTAGTGAGTGTTTGAGTTTTCCTTTTTGAGTTAAGGTAAGCATAGAAACGTCTGGGTGAGGATCGAGAGCAGCTAGCAATCAGGTCTCGTTCAAAATCAGATTTTTGCTGACGAATGGTGGTTGTTAAGGTATTTTGTGCAGTTTTAAAGTTATGAAGATTAATGTCAGAGGGATCAGTTTTGTATTTGTCCCACATGTGCCGTTTAATGTTGATAATTTTTTTAATTGGTTTGGCCATCCAAGCAGCCTTCTTAGCCGGCAGTGATTTGGGGAGATACTGTGGAATGAGGTTCTGGCAAATTGCTAAAAGGAAGCACTGCAAAATATCAAGAGCATCGTTACAACTGAGATTAATGAATTCATTGTGCCAGTCAATAGAATTGACAATACTGTTGATTAACGTCAAGTCAGCATTATGGAAATTGTATTTAAGATTAGAGTTAAGTTTAAATTTTGCAGGAAAACTGATGGAGACAGTAATAATGACGTGGTCGCTTTTGCCAATGCCAGGCAAGGAGTTAAGAGAGTGAAGAATAAGTTCATCGTGTAAAAGAACAAGATCCAGAAGGCTGGGATTTTGATCATGGCAGAACCTAGTAGGAAAAGTAACCATTTGATAAAGATGATTATCGTGCATAACAGAAAGGAAAGAGTGAGAAGGGCGATCATGAGGGTGACTGCTAGTGTTTAGCTCCCAGTTAAAGTCGCCAAAGACGACAGTATGGTAATTTGTGTGGAAGGCACTGAATTCCTCAAAGTAATTAATGAAGTCAAGTTGACTGTTGGGAGTTTCTTCCTCTTTACTGTACCTCCATTTATTTGCTGCCTCAGCATAGGGTTTTCGGCAAGCATTGTATTAGTCCAAAGCTTCCTTTGTCGGGTTTGACTTGTAGCTTCGCCATCGGTTTAGTTTCTTTAAACACAGCTTGGTGAGAGATCTTGGCACAAAGTTTTTAGAACTATTTGAACAGGTAGGTGCGGAACGCGACATTTCGGTTTTTGAGTGAAGTATAGCTAATAGTTTTAACCAAGCCGTATTGACATTATCCTTGTTCGTGGATAGCTCATGTGCCCAATCAATATTGTTTAAACTATCACACAAAAGTGCGAAATCGATTTTTCCAAAAGCTTTACGATTTATCTTTGAGGCTGGATTACAGCACTGGACCCTGAATGCCACCATGCAGTGGTCACTAGTACCTAAGTGGTCTAGAACTCGGACATCAAAAATACGACGATTTGATAGAGAAAGAACACAGT
Source organism: Lithobius niger (assembly GCA_023313725.1). Classification (NCBI taxonomy): domain Eukaryota; kingdom Metazoa; phylum Arthropoda; class Chilopoda; order Lithobiomorpha; family Lithobiidae; genus Lithobius; species Lithobius niger. The sequence goes on along the minus strand of JAHWFP010043125.1, from coordinate 13,471 downwards.
CTAGTATATTTTCTCCTCGAGTTGTAGTAGTCACCAACTGGGTCATGCCCAATGGCTTTATACGGTCCAAAAAAATGTTGGTGGTGTCTGTCTCCAGCAGTAAAGCTTTCCCAATCAGCCGTGGAGCAGTTAAAATCACCTAAGATGATGTTATCATACGAGGGCTTAATACTTTCTACCATAAAGGATAAGATAGTATTTACAAGGTCGTCATTTCGACTGTCGGGAATGTCATCCAGACTAAAGTTGAGTTTGAGTTTAGGTAGTAAGATTGAGAATGCTTCGGCGTTGGCTGACACCCCGGCACACAAACCATCCAAGTCCTCTTTATGAACACCCGCGATCCCTCCCGCGCGTGAATACCTATCTGATCTAAGCACGCGATAAGAGGAATCTCCCAAAACTTGATTATCAGAAAAACTCTGCTTTACCCAAGTCTCCACATCAAAAAGCATGTCATACATGCCTATTGTTAAGAGCACCCGAAAACTCCCAATATTTTTTTTATCAGGTTACGAGCATTGATAAGGATGCAATTTTAGTTTTGCCTTGGACTATAGTTATAGCTTTCAATGGTTATTTGGTTTACAACTGTGGATGGGGAAAATACACCAGTTAATGGTGTTAGTTTTCCCACATTGCCATTTACACGTTGTAGTTCAAGGTTCAGAACGTGTTTCCCTCTTTGTGTCAAGTGAAGCCCATCTCTTGACATTAAACTGCAGTCAGACCACACTGCGGCATCAATTGATGCAAAATGGTGGCCATTTTTTATGCAAAACAGTTTCAGTAGCTCGATTGTTTTTGCTACTTGCTTATATTCCCATCCTGACTTTCTTCCTAGACGTGGCGGCAGGGCCATAAAGCAGATCGAGGCTGATGGTCTTGTCTTCTTTACTTCGAACACAATATCAGAAAGCTTCTTTACAATGTCGTTTGGTGAATCGACCCCAATATGGTTAGACCCAGCACTGATTACAACTGTACAATCTGTTTCGGACCGATCGTGCAGCTTTGGAACAAACGATTTCAACTTTCCCTCCGTGATTCCCGGTATGCACCAAGTTAATGACTTTTCGTGACTACTGCCTCGCACGTCACGTATGTGAGAATCTCAGATGATGATACTGTGGTTTTTCCAGTTAATAGGTCTATCCAACTTATAGGCTAAGATTTTCTGCCTGTCATGATTTCTGCCTCTCCATAACTGTTTATCATTACGCACCTGATTCCTAACTTTACAAAGTAAAAACACATTTGGATGAGGATATTGTGTTCCATTTTGTAGTGTATCATTTTCGTTTAATGTCACATGCTGGGTTACCCCGGATTGCACTTCACTGGTTTTACGTATAATAGTGCTGCGCGATTGGCGGTTGCTTACCAGTAGGTTTATCTTGTTGAGTATCACTGCAATGCGGGGGAGAGGGGTTTGTGTCTGCGTCGTCGACCTCCTCGACCGAAGGTGATATTTTCCCCCCTCCCATAATTGGGTTCAATTGGTATTCATTTACATGGTTTATATTCTCCGCAGTATGAGCATCGTCACTATCCAAGCGTGCAGCCAAAATCGATAGCCTACAATCGCTGGTAAAGTTTAATTTTACCGATAGAGTTACAGTTTCATCTGATCTTGTTACACTCAACTCAAGCTCCTCGTTGTTTACAGGATTTGATGTTGTATCAAACCCTCCCTGCTTATTCTCGCCCGAAATTCTCTCCAATCTATCGCCAAACTGTCCAGCCAAGTTTTCGATGTAGTCATCGAAGATTTTTTTTGTTTTTCAAAAAAAATATTTCGTCCAGTTTTCAATGCCTAACTTAAACGAAGAAAAAGTCGATTCGAGCGAGGCCATATGATATCCGATGCTACCGTATCAACTTTTACATTTAATTCAGCCTTTTTCCAACCCCTTTTTCCAACCCCAAAGTTTTCTAGTTTGTCTAAAATCCGTGTTGAAAGATCGTGAAACAATGTGTTCGGCGTTTGGTCACAGGAAAAACATGGGGAGGGTTTCGTGGACGACAACGAACTCGTTACTCTCACAAGTGAATGAGTAGGGGTTTGGAAGGAATGAAAGTATTGTGTATCTCTGCGGTTATTATTCTGTGTATTTGTATTTTTTCCAGCGTGATGTTTCTTTAATACATCCTCCGTAGGACCGGGAATTCCGTTCATGGTTCAATGAAGAGGAGTTCAGTAACAACATTTCAAAATCTCTCCTACTCCTCCCTTGAACCCACTTCTACCAGTGATGCAAACACTTTTAAAAAGTCAGTAGAAAAATGGGGAAAAAAAGGGTAAAAAAGACCCAACACGCCAGTCAGTGATTACACACAACCCCTTGATCCTCACAAACATATCTTCGCCCAGGATCGATCTAGCACCACAGGTCAGTCAAGATAGCGGCGCCCGGTCAAAAGCAAAACACGCACAGTTTACGAGCTCAAAACCACGGCACACAGCGAATACTCACTCCCGGAAGACGAACCTGGTCTTGAAACGGCCACTGAAACTTCATGGGCACAATTGGCACACACAATAGGCTCGCTCAGCAGGCAAAACCACCAACACGAACGAAAACAGGGAGCACCTCAACGAAAACATTGCCTTATGCTGGGCCAAATCTTTCAAAAGCACGATTTGATGGATTTAAGCTTTTGTGCCGCATTATTACGTTTCCCCAATTAGGCCTACCTGAAATGTGCCAAACTCTGCTTCAGGATAATTAGACACTGACGCTACGGCGTTGCGCTACAATGGTTTACAACCTTGACAATTGAATTGATGTGATGTTCGTTGCCTAACTTGGTGTGACCCCACCCGTGTCCAAAAAAATTCGTCAGCCATTGTTAGTAACATTGTTAAAGCCAGCTGCATTGTCTGTATATTGGTGCGTTTGTCACATCTGGTGTATAGAATGTGATACTTGTGTTAGTTGTTAAGTTAGGTTAAATATGTAAGAGTGAGAACATGGTGTCTGCGACCGTCTAGGCTCATTAAAAACAACAACAACAACAACAACAACATTGTCCCTTTCGTCGCCTACATTGGGGCAGATAACCCGGTTTGGGTCGGCTCCCTGAAGTATAAACAACAACAAAAAACGAAAAAGGGAAAGCTACTTCCGGTGTAGGCAATGCGTCAAATCATGACGTAAGGACGCTGCCTGCAGACAGTTATATATAGATAACACTGTTCCTTCATTAACAACGGAGCTCTTACGTCAGAGCGACAAGAATACTGTTCTTATGCAACTAACGCATATGGTAGTATTTAATTGTAACCTACTGCGTTCATAAAAAATGCACAGAAATTGTTGGCAAACTTTAGATTTTGCTTCAAACTTGAAAAGTGCCTTTGGATAGTATGTAGCATGGTTACAGAAGACGAAAACGAGCGAAAACAGGGGCACAAGTTCAGTATTAAAAAAAAGGAAAAATAAAAGCTTTGTTGCCTTCATAAAAATTCATATAAATACATGGCTAACTTTAGGTATGCCAAAAAAAATGGAAAAAACTATAAAAGAAGTGATATCACAAACAAAACCCGTCTTGGGTGAAAGAACCCGTCAAGTTTCAGACAATACAAGTAGTGCTATCATGATAAAAATGGCTGCCGCCAAGTTTTCTACATGGTAAACCAAGACTAATCCATGTACTGACAGAAAAGTGTTCTCCTCAAAAGTAGTGATATCACCCCCGCCAACGAACAACCACCAAGCTAATCCAACCGCTTATTACTTCAGACGTTAGATGAAAAACTTGTAATACCAATAATACCGATAGCGACCAGTAATACCGATAATACCGATACCGACCAGTAATACCGATAGAAGCAATGGTCAGTTTCTTCACTTACCGTTTGGTCTAACAGTCGGTAGGATTAGCTTGGCGGTTGTTCGTTGGCGGTATCACGTTTTTCTAAGGGAAAGACTTTTCGGTCAGTACGTGGGTTTGGTTAGGTACGAAGTATAGAAAACTTGGTGGCAGCCATTTTTATTCTGATATCGTAACTTGCATTGGCTGAAACTTGGTCAGTCCTTTCACCCAAGTTGGGTTTTGTTTATGTTATAAACCAAAGAACAACAAGTACTACTGCCAGGAGAGAATAAATATGTAATCCCGTCCATAGGACGTGGAAGTGTCCATGATTTTACTATTGCTTCATATTGCATCTCTCGTCGCAAGGTCATCTGGGAAAGAAGCTGACGGTTTCGTTTCTCATATACAGGCCAGTTGATTCAACGTCGCCAAAATATTATTTTACCACAGCAGTACTAAAAGGCATCAGTTTTCCTCACGCGCGTGAACTGTCCTTGAGTCGGGAGGCGAAACACGCGATTTCTGCCTCAGTCGGCCTTGGCTTGCAGTAGCTATCTGCTTGGCCGCTTCACGCTCGTGAAACGCAGTTGCAAGTGCAGGTGCCACATGCCTGGATTAATCGTTACTGGAGTGGTATTTTCCCGCAGCTATCTATTAGGTTAAAACCTATACACATAGCGGATTTTTAACGTGGATTATCCGAGAACGAGTTACGATCAGTCTTTTTAATTTTGACTCCATGCGGTGGCGACCATGAACGAGAGATGGATCCTGCGGTAATGTTACCATGGACATTCCCGTTCATGTAGCAACTACCGTAGGGTCAGCTCTCCCTAACACCTCTTTGAAGCATTGCAGAACCCAAGGACCTCACGCAGACTTTTTCACGGGTGCAAACAATTTACGGGACACATAACAATTTATCTAGAGACCATACCGCACTTAAGGGGATTTCAAAGGGTTTCAAAGGGTTTAACGATGAGGGGTTCCTGAGGGGATTTCAGGATGTGTTTTAACAAATGGGGCATCGACAATAGATCTTAACAATCGCATGGTTCATGTCTGTTTTGGTAGAGACACAGTAGCGTGTCTGAATTACTGTGCTGCAGAAAGGCTGCCAAGGCGTGAGCAGTCGTTTTAATGAAGGCCTATTCTATTCAGTTTTCTTTCTTAACTGGAATTACTCTACTACCAAACCTTTTTAAGCATGACAGTCATTTAACGTTTGTACAGGTGGTGAACAGTGAATGTGTGCGAGAAACCAAACATCGAGTCGTTGGATCTACGAAGACTTTGCGCGGATCTTTATCTCACCTTTAAATTTGTCAGGGGCTTCATAGAAATTGATCAAACGTTATTTGGTTTTGCACTATGTGTCAACACACGTGATGGCCCCCTTTAAATTGGCTGTACAAGTTTCGCACCGTGACTGTAGAAAGCACCTCTTTTCCTTGAGGGTTGTCACTGCCTAGACCTGCCTTCCAGAGGCTGCAGTCACTGCTCGCAGCCCTAAACTCTTCCGGTCATTCATGTCCAAGCATTGCTTGAAACGTCTCTTAAAACGCCCCGTAGAAATCTTCAAGTTTTCATTTAACGTCCAAAGTATTATTCGGTCGATTAAGCTGGCGAATGTTTTGGTGTGTTGATATCACTCCTTTGAAGGGCCGAACCATTCGGAACTTGGCGGCCCCTTTCACCAGTTTTGGTTTTTGATATGATATAACTCCTTTTTTTTAAAGTGTGTATTAAACCCAACTCCACTACCGTGCAGATGAGCAATGAAGTGCCACGTCAACTAGAATTTGGTTTTCAACAATTTGCTACTACATTTTGCCTATAGGTAGTATTCTCAACTATTCTCAACTTGGACGCCTCTTTATAGGTTTTTGGTGCGGTTTTAATTTTGTTGTAATTTGTATTATTTAGTTATATTTGGTGTGTTGATATCACTCATTTGAAGGGCCGAACCACTCAACTTGGTGGCCTCTTTACCAGTTTTTGGCTTTATTTATTTTTCGTGAATTGGCCGTGAATACAATTTCTTTGCAACGTTGTTTAGATTTACCGTGATACACTAGTGTATCTAGGCTCGCACGTCAGTATACACGTTCTCATTGTCCGAATTTTGACCGTCCAATGACAGACGATACCGACAATACTAACAATAGTTATAACAATATTTTCGTACTTACGCGCCATCATACGCCATCCCCGTCGTTACGCCTCCAGGCTCCAAACCATAAACGGTACGCAGTTCGTATTGTACAGCACCATTCGTCCAATTTCATAGCTGGAAGCCTTCCCGTTATCTCGGTATCGATGAATAATCACCCTATGGAATTTAACATGGGGATGAGCGGACCAGCTAGCTAGCTAGTTAGCTAGGTAGCTAGCTAGCTAGTAGTAACACATTTTCAACGTTATTGAGGGTCAGATTTTGCATTGAAAGCAGCTTAGCTGGCATTCCTACACGAGTTAATTTTTGTCAGGTGGGTCATTGCTCTCGATTTCAACACAATTTAAGCTTTTGTACCGCATTATTATTTTCCCCCAAGTACCTAAAATGTGCCCAACTATGCTTCAGGATATAAGACACTGACGCTATGGCGTCGCGCAGCAATGGTTTACAACCTCGACAATTGAATTGATGTGATGTTTGTTGTGATGTTTGTTGCCTAACTTGGCGCGACACACTAGCGTGTGTCTAAATATTAGTAGATTCTTCTTTGATAACATCTTTCAAACTAAAATTGAGTGCCCATTCCGAAGTAATAAGGTTTGGTTAAAACGCCATCGTGGTTAAACTCTTACGGAATCATTCGTTATTCCACATACCTCTAATGATTTACCAAGAGATCTTAGAGCTAATCTGAATGTGAGTAACATAAAAAAACTGGTAAAGAATTGGCTGTTAAATAATTAACCAAAAAAAGTGTGCACAGTTCTTTTCAACATATTAAAATTCTTGTCAATGTATCAAATATTCCATTGAGGAAATCATGCTTTAAACTAAGATTGTGTCATATATTCAGTGCACTCACAAGCTTTATGCTTTGTGCCTTGATTTTTGTACAAAAAATGCTGAATAAATTATTATTATAAATTTTTATTATAATTACTAAAGTAAAAACTAATGCTTTACGCATCTTGGATTCTCTCACATGTCATATACGCATGTAAAATTTTTGGGTCAACTACGGAACTAAGTATAGCAACTAAACCTTATTTAGATCTACGCTACTGATATTCTGAAGAAATATAACCTAATGAACTTCTCATTACTTTTTTAATTGACAGTAATAATGAATAATGTTTTTGATTTAACATATCAGACTAAAATTTCAAGACCTGTAAGAAATCATGCGGCATGGCTCAAAATACCATCTTGGAGAAATTCATACGGTAAAAGAAAACTAGAATACAATATTCCAATCATTTTAAACGAAATACCGCTGGATATCAGATAGACCCTAACCAGATCCAATATTAAACAACAAATTATTAAGAATTGGATTATGCTGAATCATTATTAGTGTCTACTTGATCAAACTTAAATTGTATTTTCCTTATCTTAAATTGATTTAGTATTATGTGCGTGTACGTGTGTTTGTGTGTGCGTGTGGAAATCAGGAAAATATAATGTAAAAAACAAACATGTATTCAATTGTAGTGAAATTATGTCACCGAAATGTTCAGTGCATATACTAGCTCATTGAGCTTCGTGCACGCACATGATGTGTGTATATTTTTATATACTGAAAAAATTATTAATATTATTCGAAACAGAGGAATGAGCTGCACGAATGCTCGCGTTTAAATTGCAATGTCCTGCACTGTGTCGACAGGGTCATCAAGTTCATTTATTGGCTTCCTGATTTTGGCGTCAAGTGCGCAAATCCTTTCATTACACATCAGTGTTTGGGCAAAGGTTAGTCACTGCTTCTTTATCTCGAAACATTAAACTGGTGTTTGCTGTCGTTGATCCTAAATACTAATGTGATGGGAAGCTTGAGAAATTCTGCACATCGAGAACTGAGAGCCTTGTTTTAGTGCTGAAGGCAAACGATCTCGATAAGAAAAAGATGCCTAAACATCGTTGATTTCAGACTAGTTTCATGTTACTAGTTTTTTTTTTATTGTTAATCTAAATCCATTCAAATAAAAAAAAAATGTGCCATTGTTCCGGTTCAAATTTGGTAGTCGGTTCACACTTGACTCCAACATATGCCTTTTGTGGAATTACGTTTGTGGAGACGATAACAGCAAAGATTACAATTCTGTTTAAAGCAATTTTGTGTTCGTTGGGAAGACGCCATATGTGACCGAAACTAGGAAACAGGCTTTGGGCCTATTGTAGGCAAAGCGAAAATTATTTCAAAATTATATTTAGTGTTTATTTCAATGATTTTACCATATTTGTTAATCTCCTTAAAAATCTGGGTGCAATATTCATACGGCTAAGGTTGGGCTTTTTTGGTGTGACGTGCTGCTGCTCTGTGCTGACCTTTTTTCGTATTTTAGCTTTTTTTTTTGAAGTAGACCTAAGCTACGCATCATGTTTATTTCAATAGACGTTCGTTTGCTCCAGCATTTAGTTTGTGTTTAGTTACTAGCAGCCTCTTTGCACATGTGGGCCATCGTCGCCGACTAATAAAACGGCACATTAGTCACCCGTGTTTGGACTGTTGCCGCCAATAATTCGTACATTGTTTACAGCAACTGCTGCGCAAAGTGTTTTCCCTGGAATTGAAAATATTAATAAGGTATTAGCACTGCCGGTAGGCAGTGCTTATTAGAGTTCGTTTGCGCACGAGAATTTCAGAAAATTGGACAGGAGGAGGAGGCGGCGGCGGAGCGGCTAACAATGTCAAAATGTTACAATGCTGCAACATGTAACAAATATGGTAACAATAGACGGGGCGCACGATATCGGATTATAGCTCACCTTTACTTTACTTTTAATTCACTACACGAGCCTACAGACCATCAGTCATACGCTCGACGCTAAACCTTAACCTACAACGTAACCTATTCATTGACACAGTTATATACAGTTACATACAGTTAGGCTATATTAACAGTATTTTACCCCGTACTCACAAGAATTCCCTAGAGTCGCTTCTGAGTCCAACCAAACCTACCAGTCTGCTCACAAACTTGCCGCAGAGTGGACCATGTCCCGGCATTGTGCGAGGAGGTGCCCACAATTTCCCTCAAGTCACCCTCCCAGTCCCCCAGAATCTGGCCCCGGAAGGCCGCCCAATGATGGCACACCAAAAGAAAGTGTCCCACTGTCTCAGGCTCCGTACCACACCTGCAGATCAGAAAGACGCTGATGCCCAGCAGATGCTGATGAGCATTCAGAAGTGCGTGCCCGGTCCTGAGCCTGGACACCAGCGCCGCGTCCCTCCCAGAGAGAGCATCCAAGCCACACAGAGAGGCAACGGTTGGGTGGATGTCATAAAGAAGCCAGCCAACGCTGCTACCATCCCATTCTTCCTGCCAGTCCCTAACAGATACCCACCTCAAAACTGGCAACAAGTCCCTTGGAGTCACTGGGAAAGTCACAACATTGCCCCTCTCCACGAACCCCCGCCTAGCTAACCCATCCGCAACTTCATTCCCAAAGTGCCCAACGTGGCCCGGAACCCACCTCACCAACACCATGATTCCCCGCTGCACAGCACTCACCAATTTCAGGCCGATCTCCACAGCCAGCGGGTGACTACCATCCAACTGCCTGAAAGCCGATTGCAAGAAGCGGATCCCTGCTGCCGAGTCTGTCAGGACTCGAAACTGCCTCAGATGGAAATCCAACCCCACATCCAGCGCCACCGACATGGCCACCAACTCTCCAACAATGGCCGATGGGAGGCACCGGAGAAAATAACTGTATTCCCGGTGAAACTCAGGGACACACACTCCGGCCCCTCCCTCCCACCTTACACTGTGAAACGATGCATCACAACAGATATCAACCCATTCGGGGTCAGGCTCGCAGGTTATTGATCAGTCCAAAAGAGACAGAACCACCCCACACCAGGACTACGGATGTCCCCCGCACTCTAATCTCGGTGCGGGAAAGGCACCCAAACCTCGCTGCTGAAGCAGAGTAGCACCCAAGCTCAGTGCCCCTAAAAGCTTACGAGCCCAAGGACGCAGAGAATAATAGCGAACCAGGCGCCTAGCCACTGGATCAGCACCTCCTCTAGCTACAGCCCTGAGGCACAGGGCAGCCAGGGTCTCCCTAGCATGGACGGAGCGGTACTTCACCTGCCTCAATGTGCAGCGCGGGCACCGACGTCGAAGGTAGACAGCCAGTTGCCGTGTGCAGGCAGCCATTCAGAGCCACCTGTACTCTCTGCATGGCCACCCTCGAGCCAAGAAGAACGGGCAAATGAAAATCAACGCATGACCGAACATATGTCCGATACAGTGTCATGATGACCGATCGCTTTGCCACAGACCTCTTAGAGGCCACTGACTTGAGGGCCCCATGACGAGAAATCACACTCTCCCTAACATAACTTGCGTCCACCAACCAGGACAGTTGTGGATCCAACCTGTACCCCAGGTAGCGCACACAGGTGGCCGCTTTCACCACCGAGGCACCCACCCGAAGCGTACCGGCAAGCGTCTGCCCGCGAGCAAAAATAATTAATTCCGTTTTCGGTGCAGACAGCCCCCTCTCCGCAAGAAGCGTGATTCCCCTGGCAATGATTCCTTCCAACGTTGACAACATACAACCTAAATCGGAACCAACCACCCAGACTGCCACATCATCCACGTATGCCACTATGTTGCCCAACATACTGAGATCCCTGAGGACGGCGTTGATTGCTACTGCAAAAAGACTTCGACTTTTTCGACCTCACACTTGACCTATAGCCACCAACCCTCGTGGCGTATCCCCGGACACCCAGCAGTGCAAGGATAGCCTCGCCCAATGTCTCACTAACCCCCATTGACTGCAGAGCCAGTTTAACCCAGGCGATGTCCACCACGTCGTATGCCGCCTTAATATCAAGGAAAGCAACAACAGCTATCCGGTTGTCCACCCACGCTTCCCGGATCCCAGCCTCCAGATGGAACATGGCATTCTGCGAACCCCTCAGTTTTTGAAAACCAAACTGGGCTGGGTAGAAACCACCCGACCCCTCCAGTACCCTATTTAGTCTACCAACTAACACCCGTTCATAAAGCTTCCTCACACAAGAAAGCAGGGCAATCGGTTTATAACTGGTGACCTGTGTCTTTGGTTTCCCCTTCCCCAACACAGGAGCAAGAACCGAGAACTGCCACGTCGCAGGGATACCCATGTTTCACCTAAATGCGTATAGTTTTAAATCAAACTAAGCTACGTTGTACAAGATGCAACGATGGTTGGGTGCCGGGAAACTAATATTGTCGTTGTTTGAGCTAGCTACCTCGTTGTGGAGAACCAAAATTAAATGGTCTTGATTTTTCCTTAAATTGTTCCTTAAAGTTTTAAACCGTACGGTGCGAAGTCTTAAATTTTGACTATTTAAGACCTATGGCCTCAAAATTGGGCGGCCGTCATGAATGAATGTCTTATTTACTTTTTCAATGCAGGCTTCGGAAAGCCAGTTGAATTGTTTCGGCGATTGTTGCCACGAAACTGAAACAATCCAGAATCAACTACTCATCGAGATGACGCATGCTAAATCCAGAAACACGCTAATGTGTTGCCATCAAATAATAATCATGGGACAAACCTTCGGCGGAACCTAAGCATAAGTATCCATTTCTAATGTTCCGTTTTTTCGAAAACAAAAATCGGAGGGCAGTGGACACATATAAAATGGAAGCGAAAAAAGCCAACAAATTAATTGAGCAAAAAACGGCGAAAAAAAAAACATTAAAGCTCGTATCCCCATACTCACAGCCCTGAAGTTACACGAATAAAAACGGATTACAGTTCACTCGAACGCAACGAACTATAATTTGAACTCCAATTCGCAAAACGTAAACCCACAAACACACACAAAATGACGCTATAAACAGCAAAACGCTACAAAATTGAAAGATAAAAATGCATACACAAAACGAACACAAATTATAGTTCAAATTATAGTTCGTTGCGTTCAAGTGAACTCTAATCCACTTTTATTCGTGAACCTTCAGGACTGTGAGTATGGGGATATGAGCTGTAATGTTTTTTTTTCTAAACGGCGAAGCCATTTTTTGCTCAGTTAATTTAACTACAAGCCAAAACAATCATCAGTACGATAGTTTTTAACAATAATCAGAAGATTTAACAGGTTCACAATGCTGCCGCTGGTATAAAATTTGACACTGCCACCAACGAAACTGTTAAGGTGCACACCTCCACCATGCAACTGCAATCTCTATTATAATCTAAACGTAGTAACCATCACAATTGTAGAATAAAGTGTGTTAACTATAGGCCTGGTTTTTAACATTTAGGCCCAATTGTTACCTGTTTTAATTTCGTAATTAGCAGCTAATCGAAAATGGGTTTCGAGAGTAGACCTGTTCATTCATGCAACACGGTGTCGAGACTTCACTTTGCCACGTGGCAACGCGGAATCTTTCAACTATTAGACCCAGGCATGATATTGTTTCATGGCATGGTTTAAACATGTTGTCTGACATATACTTTTGTTGTATATATACTGCTTAGCCGTTTTCAGGTTTCATAGTTGGAATTCCCATCGCTAGTCGTCGCCACACTAAAGGAAATTCCTCTAAGCATTCTTTTATCAAATGAAGCTAATGTGTGTCGTTAACAGAATCCTTTTATTTTTTTTATGGTAACATGTTTTCCTGTAGTGGTTAAATGCGACAGTCAAATTTTATTATTTCATTGAGTTACGTCAAAAAAGGTTTATTAGCTATAAGGAAATAATGATGTGTTAATTTGCTGTATTTTTTAAAGTTGACTTGACTACCTCCTGCATAGTGTATGCTTTTTTGTATATACTTTTCAGGTTAACTAAATACGGATGCGAACCTATTTACGTTGCCTTTTGGACTTATATGTCAGACTGCCTGAGCGGGGAATCGAACCCAGGACCTCTGAAATCAAAGGCCAAGGCCCTAGGTAAATAGGTTCGCATCCGTATTTAGTTAACCAATTTCGAGCCCATTGGCTTTCCGTCCCGTTTAATACTTTTCAGGATTCCGAATTTACAGTGGTGAGTGTTAGATTGATAAATTCGAAAAAAAATTGTAATTTCTTCTGTAATAATTGTTCGATTTACGACAAATTCGATCTCAACAATATTTTTGAGGGGTTTCAAGCGATGTAGCAAATTTCATTTCAATCCGACCATTCGTTTGGGCTCCAACCAGACCACAAAAGTTCAACAACCAACAAACAAACATTTTGCAATTTGGTGTCCGTTATAGGCTGTATGCTACGCTAGCCTCGCTCGCCTCGCTCGCTCTGCTCCGCCAACAATAGTTTCCCCCATCGTTGATGGGCGAGAACAATGGAGACTCGTATTACAAAATTGTTAGTAACTTGTGGTTGTAAACAGAGACGGCTATTTTTACATTTTCGTAAAATGCGCATATCCAATAATAATCCGGCAAAAACTCTATAACCACCAATAAACGTGATATCGCACCAAAACCTCAAAAATGTAACGAGACCCACCAA
>JAHWFP010043121.1:0-26785 GCA_023313725.1 Lithobius niger | reverse complement strand
AAAAACTGGTTGCGCATTGCATCGGCACTTTGATAAGGAGGGGCGTGCAATGTGCACCTGGGTTACCAACTTAATCAACTTAAAATCCTTAGGGATGAGACAGCATTACGAGAACAGAATGCTAAATTTGCAGGAAATGTAAATTTGCAGGAAACGTATACTTCCAAACGGCATATAGAAAACAACATTTGATTGTTGTATTTAAACAATAGAGAAAAACAAGTAACCGTAAAAACAAAAGGACACACATTAACGATACACATTAGCTTAATTTAAAATAAGTCTCGACACCATGTGGCATGGGTGAATAGGCCTACACTCGAACCAAATTCTCCCAGTTAGCTAATACTGCGAAATTAAAATGGTAGGTAAAAATTATATAATGCTACCATGGCAACGTCAAATCTCCGCACCGTGTTGCATAAATGAATAAGCGTACTCTCGAACCCAACTCTTCGTCAGCTGCTACTTACGAAATTACGATGGCAGGTAAAAGCTAGGCCTAAAATTGTACTTTTCCTATTCTCTAGGCTATAAGGTAACACATTTATGACCAACAATTGTGATGTTACTACTTTTAGATTACATAATACAGAGCACTGTTGCAGTGCATGATTGAGGTGTGCGCCTTAACATTTTCAAAAGTGGCAAAAGTGTACAGAAGACCGGTCGCTACTCGGTAGCCTTGCAGCAGCTTGTTACAATTTACCACTCACAGGGCCTCCCCAACCCTGCTGGCACTATTACACTGGATGAAGCAAATATCCGCGATGATAGACTATATTAATGACCTCAATATTTTTTAAAACCAACAGTCTGTCATTAAAATTTAAGAAAGCCTGGTACAATTAGATATTGTTCTTTTTTTCGTAAATATATTCTGGCTTAGCATACAGGGTGTTCCAAAACTTCCAGATAGGCTGAATAACTTTTGAACGGATGAGAATTGAAACTTGGACCTTTGGGGGCGTCGGTTGGGTTGAGGGTTTTATCTTTTGGCATAAGAGACATCGCAGTATCTCCCCCATGGGGGCCCCAGAGGGCACAAGTCAGTAATTTTAAATGGGAAGGGGGGGTGGGCGGTCGAGTAGCATGTCATATTAAAGCCCTTTACGAGCTTTAATGGTGCAAAGAAAACGTCGCTACCTTGCCCCAATCAAAAATGGCGCCCCTTTTTAGTACGAACGTGACACAAATTCCTCCAAGTCTGTTCCAGGGGGATAAACCGAAAGGTACATGTACAATAAAACAAGGTTGAATCCCCTTACTTTGGGGCAGGGCGATTCCCCCCTCCCATTTGAAATTTTTGAGTTTAGCCCCAACCAAGATTTTATTTACACTGCCCCCTTCCGTCCCCAGGCCCAAACAAAATGTGTGACCTTAATATTGCCACATTTCTTTTACGTGTGTCTTTCAGTTTATCCACCCGGAACATTCCGTCACGTTGTGAACATCACTGAATCGTTTTCTAGTGGTGTAAATGCTTCCAATGCAAAGTGCTATTTCGAACTTTGATGGGGCGCCATTTTTTATTGGAGCAACGTACGAACGTTTTCTTTGCGCCATTTTTCTTAGCTCGTTAAGAGATTTAATATGACGTGCTACTCGACCCACCTTCCCATTTGAAATTACTGAGTTGCGCCCCCTGGGGCTCCCATGGGGGAGGGGGGGTTACTCCGATGTCTTGTATGCCAAAAGGTAGAACCCTCTACCCAACCGATGTTCCTAAAGGTGCAAGTTTCAATTCTCATCCGTTCAAAAGTTATTCAGCCTATCTGGGACTTTTGGAACACCCTGCATAATTGTAGGAAATGGAGGATATACATTTACCAAAATATGTCCACTACGACAAGAGCTGTCGAAATGTGTATTTTCGATAGGACTTATTTCAAAGGTTTTTGAAATCTTTTGTCAGAGGCAAAAAGTCTGAGAACACCACTAGCTTTAATCAGACATGTTGATGTTTTGGGGTTTGAAAAGGCCGCCACCGTTGATTTGGGACAGCTGCGTGATGGTGGTCTAGTCGGATCTCAATAAGCCTTGCCACTTTGTTTGAAATTTTTTGTCAGATCCGATGTCACAATTTTGGAGATGGCTTGCAGTTCATAGAATGAGTTTGATTCAAGGTCCAGTCAAATTTGTGTTCTCTCGAAATCTGATAGCAAACCACTCCACTTTTCTTATCCTTGTTCTGAGCAGCAAGTGGGTGTTCTCGTACTCGCCTTTTAGATTCCCCAATGTAAACTGAATTGCACTCGGAACATGGGATGACATAAACTACTCCTTTGGTGTTTGGGATGTTGAGTGTGGCTTCAGTTTTTTCTTGGATATTGTTACTAGACGGGATGTGTTTGAAAGTTGCGGAAGTGCAGGGTCTTGCGCTTTCGTTTGGCTGCTGTAAGAAGGTATGGGGCAAGATGGCCTGATGGTTAGCATGACCGTCTAATGTGCCACAGGTCACGGGTTCGAGTCTGACCTCAACCACCTCTGGCATTTTCGGAACGAGAAGAGCCCGGTGATATCTTGTGCTCATGTCGATTGTGGCATGTAAAAAAAACCTAGTAATTTCTGATTGGATTTATCTAGCAAAATTGTCCCTCGTTCCTGCTAGAGCCATGGCTTCGGCTGGGAGCGCGGTAAAAGCTACAGCTGTCAGAACGTGGAGTATCGCTGGAAGATTGACTGTCATGGGGCCGTGTTGGTTTGGACTTGGCTCCAGTATTGTATCTGTGGTTGAATATGACACAGTCGTGGACGAAGATACGTCGGAAGCTGTAGCGGAGTCAGCTAGGGGTGTGCTGGTGCTTTGGTGAACATAGGCTGTACCGGCGTTTCGGTGACCTGGGTTAGCACGTCCTGGGTTGTTGTTTAGGGGAGCTGGATTGGATGCGTTAAGAACTATTTTACTCTTTCCTTGCAGGAGGGTCTTTGGAGTCAGGGGGATTTCAGTGGAAACACTTCACTCTGTTAAGCGTTAGAATCTTGTGCACGGCTTTACTTCCTTTTGCCAGGGGTGTACGTTAGGATCTCAAGGGGTGGAGGTGGGATTTTTCTTTCCATCTATGGGCTTGTGAAATGGTATGATTATGATTAATAAACCTGGCAGGACACCCTAACTTGAGGTACTTACATGAAGCACAGAAAAGCAACGCTCCAAATTCAAAAGTCAACGCGAATCAATGATCTCGAATTTTCGATAGGCAGATACGAAAAAATTCAAATTTCTTCGTTGTCCTATCTTCATCAGGCTACTTTTGTGTTTTCTTCTGTTTACATCTTTGCTGTCACTTGCTTCGTTGAGGATGCTGTTTAAACTCAGCGGCTCATGTAGCGCTCTGCATGCGTCGGGCCTATCTTGTCTCACATGCCATCTCTCTGTGAGTAGTTTACCAAACTGTCGACTAATAAAGAACTCGATTGATGGAAATGATGGTTCTGGGCTTCGGACTGCAGTGAAAGTGTCATCATGTACCTTGTACAGACCCCAAGTTTCCAGTGTTTTGTGGTGACAAATTCATTAAGGAACTGCAGAACGACTTTTCCAAGTACCGGGGAACAGGAGTATCCCACTACCAATACTATTTGAACTAAAAGGAGGCTGCCAGGTATGCTGGAGAGGAGGTTCGCAAGAATTCTCCAGTCAAGATCGTATTCCCGCTTGTTGACTTGGAGTTTCCATGCCAAGGCATCAAACTTGTCCATGATGAGATGATGTGTTAGACTTGCGAACATGGTTATACCGAACAACATGAAGATTTTGTCTTCTAGCAGTTGGCTGTTTCGCAAGATGCGTGCAAAACTGATAGTATTTCCCCATATGTACTTTTTCAGGCATGATGTTAAGAACCTATCAAGTCTCTGCGCAGTACTCCCTTTTAACGGATGTGATAAAACAGAGGGAGTACCCTTCCTTGAAGGTATTTTTACCTTCATAAAGACCTATGGTAAAGGGGGGATCATCATCGGGTCTGAGTACTTCTCCAGGAGCAGGTGGACATTTGATGTGATATTAGCTCGTTGCGTCGTGCAGGATCTTTTAAGCACAGAGATAAACTTAGGGCCAAGGATCAACACCTGTGTTTCGGCAGGGGTCAGGACCTGGTGAGACAAATTGAGAACCCATAGTATAGGGGGACTTGGCGATTGTCTTCAGCAGCATAACGTGTGTCACTGGTTTCGTCATTAGTGGTCCTTGTTCCTTTTGGAAACATTTTGGTTATTTGTTCCTTCTCGGCTCGAAATATCGTGGGATTGCCAAAACATCATGGGATTGGTCACCACTCGTACCACTTTCAGGCCCTTTTTTCTTGTGATGACACACAAGATGGTGAGACTCTAGGTCTGTCATGACCAGTTTGGACTTGTAATCGACTCGTGCCTGTAATTTAAGATGGTGGGGTCAGATCAGATTCTGAATTAAGCCTTTCGGCGTTTCGTATAGCTCATACTTTGCTTAAACAGAGTTTGGAACTTTAGTTCTAATACGTCATGTTCGGAATATGAGCAGCCCATGCCCAAATATACATCTTTGGTCAGTTCTAATGTTCAGATGAACTCTCACAGATGAACTGCATCTTGCTTCGTTTCCATTAAAAACTGATGTACCATTATGACAGGCGAGATGCCTTGTCAACGACATGGGAGAAAACATTAAACAATGCTACATATTCGGGCACAATACAATGCCAAAGGATATGCACTGCAAGAAACTGTGCTTTCGATACAATACCAAAAAACAAAAGAGTGTAGTAGAGACTGCAGGCTTCTCACACTAAAGCTATGAGCAAACTTTTCTTTCCGTATGGCGTAAGTTTATTGTGTTCTGTGTACATAAGAGTTAGAACTAAAATTACTTTACCTAGTGTTTCTTCGTTAGTACTTTTTGGTAACTTGGAAATATCACGGAGGAAAGTACAGCTTATTCCTTCAGTTATGCGTTCATCTCCATTACCTACAAACAAACAAATCTATTAAAATGAAAAATATCTGAGAGGCTTCCAAAACAAACAAAAACGACATTTTAACACTGCTTAAAATAAGTTTCTACTATCCTAAAATCCTACCTTCAGCAATATGTGTTCAAATCGCTATTTTATGCTTTTTGATTCGCAAACCAAATAATTTAATTATTTAATAATAAATTAGAGTTGGACTGGGTCACATGTTTCGTGGCACAGTGACCCAGAAAGATCCAGTGACCTAGTCTGACTCAGTGACCCAGTTTAACTCAGGGATGCAGTGACTAGAATTTTCAATTTTAACTTTAGGACTTTTCAATCCCAGTCATTTGAAAAAGCTAATACAAGTTTCTTTTGGTGTCCGAAAAACCGTGAAACAATGCTAACCGAAACAGTTGATCATACATTTACAACTACTCAACTAGGTATATAATTGAGTTCTGACTGAAGATCACAATTACTCGGCCAAGCGAGAGATAATACTATACTTGAGTTTTACATTCTATTGTGTTGTAAAATATATTCAAATTTAATTTAACTAGCTGAACGGGAATCCCAACTCTCCCGAAAGGGAGTTCCGTTTTCTTCAGCTAGTTGCCGAGTTTGGATTCCCCTTTGCAGCACACTGGGTCATACTTGGTCAATATATGTAATGACCCAGCTCAAAAATGTGACCCAGTTGACCCAGTCCAACAGAAACTAGTTCCATCCACTCCCGCCAGGGGCACCACTCTGTATTCCATAATACAAGTAGGGCGTCCATGATACCTCATATCACTGTGCAACCGACGGGTTCAGCGAAAGAGAGGAGACGGATGGGTTCTACTTCAGGTAAGTATCTTAGGATAGTAAGAAGGGAGAATTACTGGCTTACACCGACTATACCACTGCCTATGTAATAACGAAATATACATTACCTGTAAATTTTGCATTCTTATTCTCGAGTGCTATTTCCCTAGACATAAAAAGTCTAAAACCAGCCAACTGAAGAGCGCATCCGCGCTTCCCTCCTACACAGAACCATGAGACAGAAGTGGCCATCTTATTTTACTCTCAATCCTTTATGGTGGGACTTACAAGGGAGGTACGGTGGGTACAGGTATTGTATATTTTCGTTATTAGCAATAGGAACGGAATTTAGCCGGTGGCAGCCGGCAATTCTCCCTTTCTATTGCTGACGAAATCTATATTACCCGTAAATTTTACATTTACAGAAGATCTCGTCAAAAATGGTGGAGGGGTGCCACCTGACGGGTTCCCTAGAATTACAAGCTGGTTTCCCCCAAAAAAAGTCACAGACTTTGCACAATAAAACATGAAGGATACATGAAGAAACAGAAATTGGACCACTCTTCTGATTTGTTGATTTACTTCAAGACAAAAGTGCATATGGGGTTAGACGACACTTCTGGCTATTACGATGGGGCCCATTCAGTCAATTCCATTGGCATGCGTAGTCGTCTCCCTGAAGTAGTGTGAAATTAACACTGACACATTACTCCATGATGCTGCTTGGAGGTTCTCTTGGATGGGGATGTTGTTGTGAAAAGCCCATGAAAACCCTCATGAGCTGTAACCCTGATGTAGTAGTCATTGCAGTTTATGCTAGATGCCTCATAAGCGCTTAGAATGACTGTCTTACTCCAACTTGCTATCATTCTGGGTGTTGTTCTCCAAAAGTCCTCTTGAATGGTACGACAAATTGATTTAGGTCTTTGCGAATTTCATTGCTGTCTGTTCTCTCAAGGTAGAATCGTAACGCTCGTACTGGACAAAGAAGACGTTCAGGTTCGTCACCAAAGATGGTTGAAAGTGCTGGAATGACGATGGGCTTTGAGGGCTCGTGAGGTTTCTGAGTGTTTGCTCTGAATGAACTCCCGGGTAAAAGACAGGTAGCCTTGAAGTCTTCGAAAAAGAAGCAGTAGGCAGGGTTGGCGGGCAGAGTTTGTACTTTACTGCAGCATAAGCTTGTTGCGAGGGTGATTAGGAATAAAATTTTCTTTCTGAGCAGGTTTAGGTTGCAGTTTATAAGGTTCTTTCATGAGGGATTGCAGTACGATCAAAAGGTCCCAGTCGTCTCAGTCATCTAGTTGTGGGACGTTCTACTTCAGAGGTAATGTTGAAATTCAAAAATTTTCAAAAAGTGGGTGTTGCCGGCGGCTTTGAATACGGATTTTAAAGCTGAACGGTATACAAGCAGTATCGTTGATCCTTTTAAGCCCTCGTTGTAGAGATTAGTGAAGACAATTAGGAGTTCGGGTAGAGGGGGATCGACTAGACTGATTTTCTGCAGGTTACACCAACGAAACCATTTTTCCCAGTGACTGTCATATATTCTGTTGGGTGACTTCCGGATCGCTTTGCTTGCAATTCTGATGTCTTGTTCCTCAAGAATTCTTGCTTCTTTTAAGAATTTGATGATAGTAGCGCCAAATGTAAGTTGAGATTGCTGGCATTTGGGTGAAGCCGGTGACCTTTTGGTTGGGACAGGATGTACGGAATTTCTGGCAGACTTCTTGGGTCGTCAATTATCACTAACAAGTTGCCATTGACGGTCAAACTGTTCGCTGACGTCTCTGTCTACCAGGAAGGGTATTCATACTATGGTTGCTCAACATATGGCCAATGCGAGAAATAAGAAAGATGACTACAGCATTGCAGTCCACTGAAAATCTACGAATCACGAAGCAGACTGGATGAAAACGTGCACTATTCTTATGTCAAACTCTACTCATGATCCCCTCCTCAAATGTTTAGAATCTCTAGCATTCCAGCAACATGAGAAGAAAGGAGTGCCTCTGATGAACATCCCCTAAAGTTACTAAACTGGTACACAGAGACCTCTTCAGCGAACAGTTTGACTGTCAATGACAACTTGATAGTGGGACTCGCGTGCAGCCAGGTCAATACAGGAGGACACAAGGGCGGCCAAATTTGAATGCTAAAGTGGTCAGAACAAATTCGAATACACAAGTGGTCACAAAGAAAGATGTAGTTCAAAGTCCGAACATCCTCAAGGCCTGACGAAGACGTCTGAGGATGTAGAAAATTTTCAGGACAAAGTAGGTGACCTTGAAGTGAATTTTTGCAACTTTTTGGTGTAATTTTTATGACAGGATGGGTATCTTTAGGGTCTACTCTCCAGAGGGGGCTTTGTGAAATCTGGAAAGGGTGTCTGCGATGACGTTCCGACTTCCAGGGATGTGTCGGGAAAGGATCGTTGTTTTCATGTCTATGCAAAGCGTGAAAATTGCTGAGGTCAGATTGTAAAGGTTCCTGGATTTTTTCCCTCCTTCTTTCTGCAGATATGCTACAGCCGTAGTGTTGTCTAGTTAAACTTGAATGGTTTTCCCAGATACGAGGTGCTGAAAGTGCTTCAGGCCGTTAAGAACCGCTTTCATCTCTAGGATGTTTATGTGATATTGATCCGCTTCTGTCCATAGGTTGGAGGCTTATTGCCCTTCGATGTGTGGTCCCCAACCTTCCAGAGAGGCATCTGTTAGAAGATTGGGCTGAGGTTCGTTAAGGGGAACTAACTGTGAAAGAGCGTGAACGTCCGACCACCACAATAGAGTTTCGAAGGGGAAGGAGTCTTCTAAGGGGTGAGTGGTTCCTCCTGTCGATACGGTAATGGTGGAAAGGTCTGGTCATCCATCTTCCGTAGGGGACGAGATTTGCGATGGAGTCCACCTTCCCAATTAGGCAGTTCCGTGCGAGTGTAAGATTCCTTTTTTAGGAAAGTTCTGGAGTGAGTCTTCATGTCCTCTAGACAATCTGGTGAAGGCATTGCTGTTGCAGATGAGGTGTTGAAGAAGACCCTAGCAAAATGAATTCTTGGGCTGGGGCTAGTATTGATTTCTTGACGTTTATCCCGAAGCCTAACTGGCCGAGAAGACTTGTAGTGGAATAGAGGTTGTCGACAAATAGGTGAGGGCATTGATTTCTTAGAAGCCAAGAAACGCGTCTACGTAGGCGTTTGCAGAAATTTGAGATTGGTGTAAGAATGCAATAATTGGTTTGAGAATGAGCGTGGAAATTCTTGGAGAGGCGTTCAGGCCGAAGGTAAGGCATTGGAACTCGTAAACTTCTCCGTCATACATGAAGCGGAAGAGATGGCGTACTGATTGGTGCAGGGGGGCGTGTAGGTAGCGTCTTCCAGATCTATGGAGATTGCAGTCGTTTGGTTTCAAGGTTTGATGAATGGTGTCAAGAGTTTCAGTTTTGAAATGGAATTTTTCTATCTTTTTGTTTAGAGGCTTTAAATTGAAGATGAATCTTTTTTCGCCAGATTGCTTTAGACGTAGAAAAATGAAACTGTACAACCCTGGGCGTATAGGATCCTTACTCTTTGCGACTGCTTCCTTGCGGAGGAGGTCTTGTAGTGTGTAAGACAATTTTCTTCAAACTTGGAGAACGAATTTTCATGAGGGCTGGGTGATTAGTGTACGTTTGCTCTTGAAAGCTGGGCGGAAACCATGACTGATAACAGAAAGAATCTGCGGATTTGAAGTTATTTTCTGCCAAGCTGGAATGAAATGGCGAAGACGACCTCCGACTGGAAAACGAAAATGGAAGTTTAAGTCATTGGTTGTTACGAGGCTTTTTCCTAGAGTTGCTAAGGGATGAGTAACGGTTTTGTTAGTCATGGGTTGAAATAATAATAATAATAAACTTTATTGCCACAGCAACAATGTGATTGGGAAGGATATCAAATTGATACCACTAACTTACTACCGCATACAAAGATGAATGAAAACATACGTAAAACAAATTAAAAATGGTGAAGGCACCCCAGTAACAAACTCCAGAACAACAACAAAAATCAAGAACAGTGTTCTGGCCGTAACAGAAAGGCCTTAAGGCTGCAGTCATTTACTGCTCTCTTAAGTACGTTCACCGAGGAAGCCGAGACAATGCACTCGCTAAGTGAATTCCACACCGGCACCATCCTAAGGTAAAAGAAAGAACTTTCTACAGTTAAGTTTAAATTTGGGGGTCACGAGCTTGAGGCAATTGCCCCTGGTGCAAATGTTGGTACTGAATTCAAACAGCGGCAGATTTTGTGGAAGTAAGCCGTGGACAACTTAAATGTCGGGATCAAGTCTGCCTTTAATCTTCTCAGCTCAAGAGAGTCAAGCCCAAGTATCCTAAGGCGTCGGCAGTACGATAGTTTACTCAAAACGGGCAGTGTCTTAGTAAAACGTCTCTGTACAGACTCAATTTGGTCAATGTCTTTCAAGAGACTGGGTAACCAAACCTGGCTCGCATACTCAACAAGTGGGCGGACGCGGACAAATACCCAAAGTTTGACTTTCAAGTTCCCTGATACAAAGCATCGCTGTACAATTGCAGCACGCCGGCAAGCCTGAGAGGCGATAGTGTTGCAGTGAGTGGAGAATTTAAGGTTACGTTGAAACCAGATGCCAAGATCGGTTGTTGCTTCTGCCTCTTCCATGGTTTGATAAACTGCCACGAATTAAAGCAATCGTAGATGGATTGGAAGACAGTAGTAATTAAAATATTACAATATTTCTTCAATGCTATCGAAAATTTGCGACAAAATAAACTGGTATTTCACTTTTTTGAATCTGTTGCGTTAAAATGACATGCTTGATTGTGAATCCATTGACTCTCAAAGTAATAGAGGCCAGTTTGCAGCTTTTAAATCCTTGTACTTTGCACTCCCTCACATGTTCCCGGCAGGAATGTCATGTATGCTTTCGGTCGATGCGTTTGTGGCTGCTTTTCTTTTGGCCGATTCCTTCTGTTCCATGCCTTTTTGGTTTCGATATTTATTAATCTTGCATGGTAGCCCCTTTTGAGGAAGGTTGTCTTGGCTTCGTCTAAGTGCTTCTTTGCAGTTTGGGGCTATCCCGCTAGATTAATAAATATCGAAAAAAAGGCCTGGAAAAGAAGGAAAATACCAAGAGAAAAGCAGCCACAATCAGATCGACCAAAAGTACAGGATGATGCGTAGGAGCGCAAAAAATACTAAGAATATAAGGAGTAGCATGCCAAAACAGATACCCGCCTATCGTCAAAAGAATGCTCCGAGTAAAATCCCCTGTACCCCTCCTCGCCCCCACCTCCCGCACCATACTCCACCAGAAGTAAAACCAAAACCAAATTCAAATCATTCCTTCCCTCCCCCCAACACCGACACCCACTCTGCCAACACCCCACTCAGAAGGACAAGAATAAGATGAATGCTTCGAACTGCCAGCCAACATCACGAAGCAAAAGGGAGCAATTTATTACGTACCCTGTAATGAGGCAGTCTACATCGGAGAAACAAATCGCCATCTTGAAGTCAGAATTCAAGAAGACATAAGCGCCACTCGCCGAGGGGAAAAATTTAATGGCATAGCATAACACCACAAAAAGCACAAACACTCCACAGAGTAGAAAACTACGTCAATTTTGATGAAGTCAAACACCAAAAACAAAGCCCTAACACACAGATTAACACTTATGAACCAGACAGGGCCCACCTACACAGATATCCTAGCCTAAGTCATCCAAAACTTTCCACAAAACTGGAGGACTAGTGGAACAAAACGTCGACTTCAACTATATAGATCAGTGATCTGAGCACTGCCCACCATTTTGTAGGACACAAGACGTCAACATGTAGGAATTACCATCATTCATTCTTCATACAGTAACATTCTGAGAAAAGGATCGACAAAACTCCAAAAATTTGATGTAGAACTAATTGTGCTTCATAACTGTGCTTCTTGGAAAAGTGTACAAATTGAAGTATGTCGTCAAATGTCCACTGTAATAGGTGTTTGCTAATTTTCCTATTAATTTGTTGCACAGTACACTGGAGCCAATTCCACTCAACAATATTATGGTACAATGACGGGCTAGTAAAGTGCACCAACTTGATAGTCTTCATGTTTCAGGTCAGTTGGAGTACAAGACTATTGCAGCTGTACTAATCTATTTTGTGCCCCCTGTACTCTTGGGCAACGAATTTGCTAATTGATTTTGTGAACAATGTAAAACAATTAATACATTGTTGGTGATATTCTAATGGTGTTGGCCTCAAAGAAACAAGAGCGATACAATAAACCATAAGGTAAAAGATCCGTAAAGCAAACAGTTAGCAATAAAGACTGTCCTTTTGAAAACGCACGATACATTAATCTGGGAAAGAAAGAAAAACAATTGCCCTAAATGGGAATTGAACTCGCAGCATTCTGGTTACAAGCTGGTCTCACCCACAGAGATCTCTAGACAGACTGTTTCGCCCTTGTTTGGGCTTGTCAGTAGAGAATACTCTGTGGATGAGAGCAAAGGCACCTTGCTGGGGGTAATTTAACACGTACAAAACTAGCTTTTTAGCAGATGTATTCAGTTTGAGTCCCAATTAGGGGGAAGTCTTCATTCAGACTGACATGAAATGTGGATTACTCACCTGCTCGTTGGATGAGTGTTTGCAACGTTGGCAAAATTGGCCTCGGCCTTTGTTGCAAGAAAAAAACGACCATCAGGATAAGTTGAAAATTGGTAACCCACTGTCCAGGAATGGACTGGGTGATACCATGATCACGAGCCCACTTACGGATGGTGAACAACAGTGGCCGAAGTCTCGAGTCACAGGCACCAAATAGGTAAATTAATTCAGACATGTAAACGCCTGTCCTGAAACAAAAAAAGCAGAAAGGTTCACAATAAAATTTATTTTAATTGGTTTTAGTTCTGAATGTGGTAACGAGTTGAATGTCTTTACAAATTCTTATATTCAACTGACATAAGCAAACTAAATTTTTTAAAACACAATGATAACAGTATGGCAGTAATGATACCAGCTTTACCAATCCAGACACTCGAAATTTAGTCTTCAATTTTTCAACAATAATTACAATGTGGTGAACCTGTGTTCAAAAGTCAAATAATTATTAATTTGCCAGGTGAACCAAAGTATGGTCACAAGCAAATACAGTGAAACCTCTTTATAACAATGTCCAAGGGTCCTTGAAAGTAAAATGTTATATCAGGTATATTGTTATAAACAATCACCTTTCCATGCATTACTACTTAAAGAGCTTCGAAAATAGCATTGTTATAACAGGTTTATTGTTGTATGAAGTATTGTTATGACGAGGTTTGACTGTAATTGCCAATATAACGGTCCTACGTTAATTCTGAAGACGCCTTTGTAATGTGAGTCAGATATAGCGAAGCTAAAGAAAACATTTAAAATGACCTTGAAAGCAGCATTCAACCTCATCTACATTCTATCTTTCCAAACGGGACAAGACACGCAAAAAAGTGAAGTTTTACACGAGGATCAAATATTACAAACTACGAAAACAGATTAAAAATTGGAGAATAATTGCAAGAGTTACAAGGAAAACAAAAGACGTAATAACAAAGTCTTTATAACGAGCTAATTTTTACTCACACTTCAACTAAATACACTTGGTGCAAATTTTCAAAATTCAATCAATCACTGGTGGTATTGTGATTGTGGACTTTCTTCATCAGGCTTCTTGTGATTATGAGAACTTTTTACTTCTGCATCGGACAGTTTGTTGACATTCGCGGTTGAAATCTTCCCTCGCGATCATGTATCTTTATAATCGATCGTCTTCGCTGTTAGGATAGTTGCTTTCAACTTGATATTCAGTTGGTTTAGGTTTTGCAACCTAGGATGCACAAGGTGGTGATGGAAGCTGAATATTAATAAGTTTTACCCCTTTATTTTCCACATGTTTTATGGTAAGTGATTCCAGAGTCCTCAAATGATGGTCATTTTTCGAGTTAGATTCCAACATGGTGGTCGTACCATTCCAGTTAATTTGGTGTGTGGACTCCATGCTGTGGTTCGCGATTCCATTGGTGCTTTTGAGGGCCCTGGTATCAGAAATGTGATCAAGTAAGCAGCAATCAATGCCTCTTCATGTCTTTCCGATGTAGATCATACTGTACTGTACACATGGGACCTGGTAGATGCCTCAGGATGTTTTGGGGCAATCTAGAATCATCACGTTCGGTGTGGAAGTAGGACAGTTGGTGCGTGTGCCTCTCATTGCCCAAGCCTGAAGAAGAATGCCAGTATAGGCATTCGAAAATTTGCTAGTTTGGAGTAACTGGAACACTTTTGGTACTGCGTTAAAAAGAAGTAAGTGATAATGAACGAAAACCAAAGTAAATCATCCATACCATCGGTATTTGAAGTATTGTCGCTCGATCTGATTTGCTGGTTGTTGTGGTTTTTTCCCCCCAATTTTATTCCTGGTGTTACAGGCATGTGTGACCGTGGCGGTAGACGTGTTGTTTGTTTTATTTTCACTTTCACTATTTCCTGCTGGTGTTGCCTCATTAGGTGCCACTTCTTTCTTCCACTCAAATGGGGGCCTACGTCCGGTTTTGAGATTGGTGCTAGTTTTGGGCATAGCTGGAGCAATCATGTATTTTCAAAATTCTGTTGAGGTTTTCACTTCAGTAACTCCTTGCTCCAGATTTTTGCTGAACCAACATGGCTGCTTTCATTGCCTCGTCGATATCTTTTCCCGGGTAGCCTAGTTTTAGGAACTTTGCTCTGTCAATTTGAAGGTGTGGCTCTGCTAATTTTCTACTGGTTGAAATTTGCACTAGCCTTCATATTTCTTGTTTCACAATCGAGTGGAGTTGAGGCTTAGAGTGTCCTGAACTATACGGAGTACCACGGTCGGTAGCTGAAGGATTTTTTTTTGAAGGGGTACAAGGTCAGGCTGTTGCCTTCCTTTTTCACCAGCATATCGAGGAAGGGTAGAGTTTTGTTAACTTCTGCCTCATGTGTAAATTGTATTTCGTTTTTCCAACTGTTGATGAGGTTCAGTACATCCAGTGTTTCGTTCTTCTTTTGGATGGAACACACGTTATTCACAAAGTGTGCCCAGAATTTGTGCTCCGGACGGGAATCGGCTACAAATTGGTCTAGATTCTGCATTACAACAATTTCAGCCATAATTGGAGAACTCGAATATACCATGGGTGTTCCTTTCGACTGCAAAAGACATGTCCACATACCAGTATATTGATGCTAGGCACTGCCTAAGGAGTCCTCGGTCTTTTCGTTATCAGTTTGGGGTATGTTCAATTTTGTGGCTGCCACATCAAATGATTCAAGAATCAGCTTATGTGAAAGGCTTGGGAAGAGCTGTTTTATGTCAAAGGATGTAAGTTGGTCATCCACGAGTAACACTACTTTCAATATGTGTTCGATGACGTCCGACGTGTGACGCAGCTTGTCCTCCCCACACGTATTTCTTTAATCTCTCGGCTCACTTATAAAACAAAACTAACGAGTACTCTCCCTTAAAAAATTTTCTTGGTTTCTGACATGCTAGTTCCCAAAAAACCTCCGGAGTACCGATACAGGAGCTCACCATCTTTAGGCGAGTACATCTTTGACTTTTCCCAAGAGTACAAGTAACAAATGATCATTCTATCCTACGAAACTGTGTTACTTATGGGACTTCCCTTTGCATTCGGCTCCAATGGACTTACTCACTTTGCATACAATTTAAGCAATAATTATCCGTCATTACGCGTCACTTCCGGTGTCTTCCTCACCACTACCCCCGCCATCTCTCACCACTGGTTCTTTGGGGCTGGTACAAACTTCAGTGTCCAGGGAGGCCGGCGGGATATTAAACTAACACAGTTTCATTGGATTCTACTCTTGAAAACTTTGATCCTCTGGTAGAATCATCATTTCTCATTCGCAGAATCCTCTTCACTGTGTTACTTACGGTTACGGGACAGATTAACAAATGTGGCGCTGCCAGCCTAACCGTATCAAGTCAGAAGACCCCTCGCTTGTAGGCACTGTAGTAACGATCTTGCCAGTCCTGACACCAGTTCCCTCTGGTAATGCGTAGCGAACACAGAGGGTGACGACCAATTTGCCAGCTCCATTATCTGCGAAGGGGACGCACCACAGTTCCATGCAGCAATTGCCACCGCCGCCCTGACAAAGTGCGCTTGGAACCTTCCGATTTCAATACCCGCACCATCTAACACCGCACATAACCATCGCCGCCCCCGATTCCGCCCCCGATTGAGATGTAACCTGGTATTAACAACAAACTGCTCGGCCGGCAACCTATGGCCCGCTCTTGTCTACCTCGGAGGGTTACCGTTCGCAATGGTAAACTACAGCGTTGAAAATCACTTAAAGTCCGTTCATGATTGGAGCTACTGATGACAACAATGATCTTTATCGTGTCCGTGCTTATGTGGGAGGGAGGGGAAATGAGGCTTAATTGTGCGTCGACAGCTAGGTCATTAGTCTTCAAAATCGCCGCTTGCCGGATTTTGCAGGTAGGTTATTAGCGCCAACTTCAGTCATAGTGCAGCGTCACGGATTGCCACTGAGCCTGACATTAAAGAGATGTCAACCAAACCCCAATTCTACATCTTCTCGTATATCTGTAATATGCCAAAGCTATAGACCAAGGGGGGGGGTTTACAAATAGGCTTTAAAATCCATAAGAAAAAAAAACCAATGGCACTGTAGCTTTACGCCGTTAATGCCACTTAAAAAAAGAAAGTTGGTTCCCAGGCCTTTTTCTTAAGAATTTGTGCGGGCGGGCGGAACTTAAATTTTTTATATTTCCTATTTTTTCTTACATTTGAAGAATTTTTTTTTATGATTTTGTGTAGAATTCTGCTTACCATGTGTCTGCTTGCCTCATGTCTATAAAATTATTTAACGACAAGAATTGAAGATTCTAGCAGAGAACTTCTTCTTGCATGAGAATATAAGTTGCGACGAAGCTGTGTTAACAAGTTGGGATGTCCCTTTGCCAATCAGCCCTTTTCAACTTTCCCATTTGCATCAAATTACCCGTTAATTTATGCATAACAAAGCAAAACCACGCGTTCGATGTGTCACTTCCAGTCCCAGGCCTGCTTCCTCTCTCGCGTCCAATCACCACTGTGTCCAACCTGCTGGTGACCTGTACCTGCGCCAGTGGAGGCGAGCGGGTAATCAAGTTAACAAAGCTTCATCGTATTCTACTTGGAGAACTTAAATTCTCCTGCGAGAACAAGTTCTCTGGTAGAATCTTCAATTCTCCCTCTTAGAATTCTCTTCGCTGTGTTAACAAGTTGGGATACATTTCAAAAAGTGGTGCAGCAATCACCTCCACCTGCTATAGCAGATTCTGCGTTTGCATCCTCTGCAACAGCTGGCCCACTAAGCCAGGCGCTATTTCCCTTTGATAACATGAGTGAAAAACAGACGGTGAAGCCCAGTTGTTCATTGCCATTATTTGTGATGCAGAGGCCGGTACCTCACAAATGGAATGCACCCGAAACTGCGCAAAGTCTACCCTGCAGATTTCAGCATTGTGCACAGCCACTGTGCGACCGTCTGGGAGTCACCGGCCCGTGTAGCCAAACATAGGAAAGCAGCAGTCAATCTGGAAAAGCCTCTTGTAGCGGCGGACGCTACGACGACTGAGGTGCTTGTAGCACCCCCGACATCATTGGTTGACGAGTACTACTTAGCATCAAGTTTTGTGGTTATTACGACTTTTTACGACATTACAAGCACAGCATGGGCTACAGTCCCGGCTTGGGGGATGGAACGTCGGTGTCCTATTATAGGCCTAACCTTAATGCTACTGGTAATTTCACTGCCACCAACAGTGGATTAATTTAATTGCTTAAACGAAGTATAAAGCTAAAAGGGCTACATAATAGTTTACACTTAAAAACAATTAATCTGCTAGGGAACGAACCTGAAGTTTAAAACTCTTGGTTTTTTATTTAAAACATCAGAAAAATGAGTATATAAACACTTTTACATTCAGTTCACTAGTTTTGGCTTTTGATAAGTTTGCAAAAACAATTTAACAGAATTTACATTTGAAATTCACTTCAAACAAGAAAACGATGTTGATTCTTATACACACTTAATTTCGATTAGAAAAAGTATTTTTATCTTGGGTTCCAATCCTGGAATACCCAGCAAACTGAACCGCGTCAACTATATTTGACAACTGTAGTTTTCAAGTCGTCCAACAGTTATTTTTTCCTGAATCCGCGAGGATCAAACCGTCCCTTTGTTTACATTAAAAACAAACAAAGAATGAAACTTGGCTTTTTAGAAAGAGATGCCTACTCTAACATTATGGCGGTAGGAACCGTTAATGCCGATTTGGCTTACCAGCCATAAAGACTGTAAGCTAGAGGTTAATTTAAGTTTAGACTATGAATTTAGAATTGGGGGGTCCTAAAGATAAACTTTTAAAGTTAAACTAGTTACATACGAACCACTACCATTTTGCCCGGCAAGGCAACCACGGACGTCTCCACTCCCGACCGGCGTGACCCTTCTAGCTTGAGAGATCTGTGAGCTGTGCTAAGGATGGAGGGTTGGGGGGCCTTTTCATGCTAGACCAGTGGATTCTTGCGACCAAAGTGCGGACACCGAGGAGAGCTGCGGGGGTCTTATTGGTGGAGGGCAAGGAGAACAATGGGAAAGTCGGTAGAGCAAAGGGTTTTGGTGCAGTGCCATTTGAAGGAATAGGGAATGGTTAATGATAGGCCAAATTGAGTTTTCAACTCTTGAACTTTGGGAAAGGCCTTTACATTTGGAAATTGATTATTGATTGAATATTTACAAATGCACATCTCGAATTGGCTCTTGTTAAAGCTTAGTACTTTGGTTTGGGTAATGAATAAATCATTACTATTAAATTAAATAAGCTTTAACGGTAAACTGCAGTGTTACACACCACAAATAGGTGGGGGGGGGGGGCCGAGTTTCTTTGCACAGACTGACTTTTGGATTGCCTTTGTGAACAGATCTTTATAAGATTTTTGGTTTTAATAGAAGAACAAGCCATTGCACACATTCGGAGGGTCACAGTCGAAGTTTTGGTAGAGATTTAGAGCAAAAATATTTACATAAAAATTTGTGTCCGGTGATTGCCGATGTCGAATTAGTTCGGACTAATGGTAGCGTTCTGGGGGCAAAAAATTATTAATAAAGTATAAAAATGGATAATAGACTAGCTTAGTGAATGCTATAACGCATTAAGTTAATTTGGATGTTTAACTTTAAAGTTAAAAGACAGGTAAACGATCGTTGTGGAAATTTTTCATAGAAGTTGCTGCAGATCAACATAATAAAAAAAAACACACTTAAAATGGTTGTCTGTATCCACATGTATGTGAAGGAAGCCCCTCCTAAGTCACAACTAATCTAGTGTCTTTGGGCTTTTTGCCCTAAAATAAAAACAAAAATATCGAAAATACAAGGTACAAGTTTTCAATAATGGCGGCCATGATGAAGGAGCACTGCGGTAGTTTTGGAGCAGTTTTCAAATGGCGATTGTGAGACTTCAGGATGGAATTTTGAAGATTGGGCTTCCCGAAGACTTAGCTATTATGCCTGGCTATTAAATGGTTCCAAGATGGGCCGTTTCTGTCCATTATTAAGAATTTGGCTAAGGGTTAAACACCGAGGTCTTTTTGCGTTTTGAAGCGCTCAAGAAAAAAAAATTGTTCCACGAGTTTTTCGATCTTTGGAGGTCATGCATCCTCTCCAATCGTTTTTTCGGCAGGCCGACATTACACGCCCCCATACCGAGGATTTTAATCAGGGTTCCTTAGAACTCCGAATAAAAGCTAAAACAGAAAGGTTAGTGCTCACAAGATATGCAAAAATCAAGACTGCCAAGCCATGCAATAAGCAATACAAAATAAATCCCTATTGAGCATTACTTTGGGGAGATATCCATCTGAAGTTACTTTCATTCAATTTAGAATGAGATAGACTGGGTTTCATTCATTTTAAACCAAAAATGAGATAGACTGTGGGATACTTTTTCCTACCCCGAGGATCTTTTTACAAAAAAAAATATTATTACACTGTTTACAAAAATATTAACTTTGCCGTTTTGTATTTTTGGGGGACCAACGTTTTTGTGGCTTAGAAAATTTTTTGTAAATTAAAAGTTACAGGTTAAGAACACTATTTTTGCAGCCATTAACTAAATACTGTCCGCGCTGCTGGTACAGGAAAATCGTACAAGTATTCAGAAAAAGGGGCAAAAGACATTTAAATTGGGAGGAAACACTATTTTTCTCTGAAAAAAATTACGAGGTTATGGTTTTCGATATTCATACAAGTCCGGATTATGTCCAATTGCCGCGTCTTTTTTTTTCTGTGTGACGGCCAAAAACACCTTGCCGCCCACACTTAACCTAGGCTGCATTACCTGTTAGAAAAGGATTTTCTGTGAATGCATAGAAGAACACCGGCTCTATTTAACAGCAACTAATACCACTAGAATGGTTTAAGGTTACCAAACAACTTGTTTACATGTTTAATGGACATTAAAGCGTTTTGAGGTATGACCCATAACTTAAAACACAACAATACAACGCTGGGAGGTTTTATGGATAAAAACAACAACCTTTTAACGACAGAGTTGACCTTTTGCACTCAGAGGTGAGACAGACGGTTTTTTTTTTTAAAGAAAACCATTTCGTATAAAACTTAAAGAAGGGCCAACCGGGAACAAGTTGCAATCCCCGTAGAATATTCCTAATGAATATTTAATTAGTGTCGTTACAATCTCTGTAATTATTCTCCCACAAAGGGAGACATTGATAATGACAAAAAGAGTAAAGCATTGGCACTGAAAATTTAGGTGTGAAGGCCAAAACGGGAATTAACTGGAACATGCTTTCAGGTATGGACCTACTTCCAACAAACCATTTAACAAAATTAAAAATGCAGTTAAAAATAATTTTCAGTCAATTTTCACAGAAAATGATGAGTTTTAACAAGTTAATGTTTCGAAAAACATCGTTGCAATTCATACTGTGAAAAGGTTTTTGAAGAGGTTTCAGTGCCAGAAGAAAGTGGCGGTAAACTGGTGGCCAAAAATTCGGGCACCAAAAGTCCGGAGACCAGGAAAAAAAGTAGTGACTTTCAGTATGTGGTGAATGAGACTGGAGTAGAGTTGAGTGATGCCGAGTTGAGTGTGCTTGATTTAAACTTAAAATTCGTTCCAGTTGTGCCAGGAAATCGTGCTGAAGTGCAAGCGAATCTAGTTGCAGACGTTGAGCAGGTGCTTACACGGTACACTTGGGCACCAGAGGTGAGACTCCAACTACAAAGACTCACGATTATGCGCCGCCGAGAGTAGTAGCCAATGTCACTAATGAGCAGGTGAAAGCAATTAAGAGCCTTAGAGAAAGAAACGATCTAGTGTACTGCAGGGCGGATAAAGCGAACCAAACTGTAGTGTTGTTGCGTAGTGATTATGATCGGTGAGTGGAAGCCGAAATTATGTCATCTGGGTTATATAAAGTTACAGAGGCCGATGTAGGAACCCGCCCGTTTCGTGACCTGCAATATAGCTTGACTAGGTTGAAGAAAGAAGGGTTTCTGAGCAAGGAGGAAGTGAAAGACTTGTCGCCGACACTCCCTCAGAGACTTCCCATCATTTTTGCGCAGGTGAAGACACATAAGGAGGGGGCTCCCCTACGTTTGATTACCAACGCGAAAGGAGGAATGGCGCAAAAATTGGATTGGGAAGTCGCTGAGAGACTGAAGAAGTATGTTAATGGCAGCTATAGGCTCACGAAGACAGGCGACTTGTTGCAGGAGGTTAAAGAACTGGTGCTGGACGAAGATGAAATTATGGTATCATTCGACGTTGTCAAGCTTTTTCCTAGTCTTGACCATCGCCTGATACTTGATATGTTGGCGTTGTCTCGGAGAAGATGGAAGGTACCAAGAGCCGACTTTGATAAAGACAGAGCACTGTTAAAAGTACTGTTGTCATCTATGTATGTGGAGTTCAATGGCAAGACATATTGGCAGGTTGGAGGGGCAGGTTGGAGGGGCCCTATGGGCTACTCCAGCTCCCCAATAATTGCGGAAATGGTGCTACAACACATGGACGAAATGGTTGTGAAATCTATGGAGGGAGTCAAGATCTGGAAGAGGTACGTGGATGATGTGTTTTCTGCGGTGAAGAAAAATAAGTTTGAAGATTTACTAAAGAAAGTTAACAACTGGAGGCCAGCAATAAAGATGACAGCAGAGAAAGAAAATGAGGGAGTTCTACCTTACCTTGATGTGAAGTTGATGAGAGGAGCACGAGGTGATGTTTTGTTTGAGCCATATGTAAAACCAATGGCGACAGATCGTGCTCTTCCTTATACCTCGGGGCACCCAAAGGAGCAGCTCAAAGCACTGGCACAGAATGAGTTTGTCCGAATGATGAGGAATGCGAGCACGAGAGAATTAGCGAGCCCACACTTGGAAAGAGTGAAAGAAAAGTTTTTTAAAACTTGGCTGTCCTGGAGGACTCCAAAACCGGTTACGGAAGAAGGCGTGTGCAGTCGTAGATTGGGAACGAAGGAAAGAAAGCAGAAGAGACGAAGAAGTAGATAGAAAAGGCCCGAGAGTAGCTTTAACATACATTGAAGGAGTTGCGAACAAAGTGCAGAAGATTTTAAAAGAACAGGGATTTAGAACGTATTTTAAGAATGTAGAAGGACTCAAGGAAAGAATTACGAGAAAGAAGGAAGTAGACAAAATGGAAGGAAAGCGTGAGACACTGAAGTCGCAAGACGAAGAGAAAATGGGGGCCGTTCAGAATACGAAAGAAGCAGTGTATAAGATTCCGTGCAGAGACTGTGATGCTGTTTATATAGGAGAGACCAGAAAAGGTGTACGAACCAGGGTGGCACAACACATGGCTAACGTCAGGAATAAAAAGGATGACAATGGCATCGCAGTCCACTGCAAATCTTTGATGCATGAGGTGGACTGGAAAGGCACGAGTTCTCTTCTCAAGTCAAATTCAGCACGAGATTCCCACCTTCGTTGCCTTGAATCACTTGCCATTCAACAACATGAAAAGAACGGGATACTTTTGATGAACATCCAAGGCCCAGCTTTCCCTAGAGTTACACACCTGGTAGGAAGAGAACTCGACGAGCAGTTGAATCATCAGTGGGGTCTCACGAGTGAACAGCACATGCAGCCCAATAAATACAGGAGGCTGCGGTCGCGGGCGTATTCGAATGTAAAAGCAGACGACGTAGTAAACAACGCAGTAAACAACGATGTAGTTGAAGTAGAAAGCAGCAAAATCCTCGAGACCTGACGAAGATATCTGGGTGGTATCGAAAATTTGGACTAAGTGTGAGTCCGTGTTGTGAAGTTTTGCGTATTTCGTAGTGTTTTTATAAGTTAATGTTTAAACAAAATATCTACTTAACGTGTCAGCATTTAAGTGAAACTTGCCAGGTTTGTACCTGACAGTGTAGTCATAATCTTGAAGGGTGAGGCTCCACCTAAGCAATCTGGGTTTTTTTCCAGACATTTGCTTGAGCCAGTGTAACGGGTTATGATCTGACTCAATGATAAATTTTGTCCCATAAATGTAAGGCCGTAATTTAGCAACTGACCAGATCAAACACGTATTCTTTTTCGGTCGTCCCGTAATTTTGCTCACAGGCTGTTAGTTTACGTGAAATGTAAAGACAGGGGTGTTCATCTTCACCAAACTGTTGTGAAAGCACGCAACCCATACCTCGGTCTGAACAATCACACTGCAAAATGAAGGTTTGGGTGAAGTCGGGCGCTCTTAGAACAGGAAACGTCACTAAGGCAGTTTTCAAAGTTTTAAAGGCATTTTGCTTTGAATCGTCCCAGGAAACGGGATCGGGTGCATCCTTTTTCAGGGAGTCTGTCAGGCATGCACAGATTTCCGAATAGTAGGGAATGTAACGTTGGTAATAACCAACCAAACCAAGGAAGGAACGAACATCTTTCTTAGTTTGTGGACGTACGAATTTTTGTACAGCCAACACCTTCACCTCTGAAGGAGTGCGAGTTCCATTGCCCACTTCGTGTCCAAGAAAAGTAGCTCTACTGCAAGTAACCTGCGATTTTTTTGCGTTAACAGTTAACCCGGCCTTCTTGACAGCAGAGAGAAAATTAAAAATGTTCTCAAGGTGTTGTTGCCCCGTTTCGGCACCAACTGCGGTGTCATCTTGAAAGGGAGTCACAAACTCCTCCATGCCACGAGTGACATTGTCCATTAGTTTTTGGAAACAAAATGGAGCGTTTTTCATCCCCATGTTCATCATGAGGGGAGCAAACTTCCCAATGGAAGTTGTGATGGTGGTGGCCATTGAGGCCTGTGGCATCAAGCGCACTTGCCAAAATCCACGGTTTAGGTCAAAAATGGATATGTATTTCCATTTAGCTGCATGTTCAATACATTCCTCG
Organism: Lithobius niger; assembly: GCA_023313725.1. NCBI lineage: Eukaryota > Metazoa > Arthropoda > Chilopoda > Lithobiomorpha > Lithobiidae > Lithobius > Lithobius niger. The sequence continues at coordinate 2,557 of JAHWFP010043121.1, read as the reverse complement.
ATGTTGGGAATTGGGTAATCTTTGGTTACCGTATTGTTGTTCAGGTCTCTGTAGTCAGCTACAGGACGTGGGCTTGCGTCTTCTTTCTGGACGATGATCATGGGTGAACCATGAGGGGAATCGGTTTCAACAATTAAACCTAGACTGAGCATCTGCTCAATTTCAGTGACAATCAAGTCACGTTCGAATTTCGCGTGCCTATAATATTTACAGGGCTTAACATGCGAATCGATTAATTCTACATCATGGGTGACAATGTCGGTACGACCCGGCAGAGTAGAAAAGACTCCATCTACACGGTCAAAGACTCTAAGTAAGTCGGATTTCTGTGATTCGGTTAAATCACCTGTCTTTTTAAAAAGACTCATGGCCTCTTTGGAATTAAGATGGCCATCACCAGGCTGGCCTATCCAGACATGGTCGAGGTGAGTAAACTCATGCTCGTTATGAAATGAGTGGTTACTAGACCCTTCCCTAGGCAGATAGGGCTTTAACAAGTTAACATGGTAAATGGTCTCCTTTTGAGAACCAAAGGATTTTTTAACAAGATAATTTGTATCTGATAAGCGTTTTACCACATCACAGGGTACATCCCAATAAATTTCTAATTTATTGGTTCTAGCTGGTTTAAGGACTAAAACTTTGTCACCAACTTTGAACTTACGTTCAACTGCCTTACAATCATAGTAGGTCTTATTTTTAAGTTGACTCTTCACAATATTTTCTTGTGCGAGTTCCCGTGAGTATTTGAATCGCTGTAAAAGATCCAAGATGTACTCTAGGACGGATGGGTAAACGTCAGGTTCAACCCATTGGCTTTTTACAAGCTCGAGAGGGCCATTTAAGTTTCAGCCATACACCATTTCTGCTGGGGTGAAACCAGTGCTCTCACGTGGAGCGGTGCGAAGTGCAAACATTGCACCGGGAAGACATCTTTCCCAGTCCTGGGGATGCTCGTGGCAAACGGCTCGCAGCACTGCTTTGAGCGTTCTATGAAATCGTTCCACACTATTGGATTGGGGATGGGAAACACTTGAATTTACACATTTGATTCCACATTTTTCTAGGAATAATGTTGTAAGTTCAGAGACAAAAACTGAGCCCAAGTCAGACTGGAGCTCACTGGGGTACCCTAACCGTGAAAAAACAAGGAGGGCATCAACTACACTTTGACTGTTTGCCTCTTTAAGGGGCACAGCCTCGGGAAATTTCGTTGCCGGATCAAGAAGGGATAAAATATATTTAAAGCCTGCTCGACTAGTAATCGAAAACACCGGCAACCGGTAGTCACAGTGGTATTTAAAAGGCATCTTAAAAACCACAACAAAAACACATTTACCACCCCCAAAGAACACAAAAAGGTCCTACACTTGAATTTTCGGTGAGTCTCCTTTCACCTTCATCAGAAGTTGTGCACGAAAATAAATTAAAAGTTACATCACAGCACCGATCTTCTTCCTGACGTTTAAACTCCCGCTAGTCTGCGGAACCACTGATCTGTATGTCACGTGGAATCTGGATTTTCCACTGCTTATCCAGGTTGGCTCCAAGCTCTGGCCGAACGAGCTGGTTGATGTTGGTGTAGCTTGGACTTACAAGATTCATCAGTGGCTTGTGGTTTGCTTCGAATCTGTGGATGGCGAGTGATTCTAAAGCTCTTAAGTGTCTATCTTCTAGCATGTTTGATTTGAGCAGCACTTCTGTTTCGTTCCATGCAATTTCGTGCTTTGTTTTGCTCGAATGCACAGCAATCCCGTTTTTGCTATCGTTGTTGTTAACTGCATTTGCGTGTTCTTTCAGTCTCACCAACAGCTGTCTACGGGTTTCTCCGATGTAGGTGGCCTGGCACGTCTTACACGGGACCTTGTAGACCACTCCTCGTTGTGTGAACGGGTGGATGTTGGGGACTGGGTTGGTGCGAATATCAGGGGGAGGGGGGAGGGGGGGAAGGGGTGGGGGAGTTCCTTCTTCGTGCTTGTCTTTGCTCCGTGTCCCGTACTTGTGCGTAGGTGGCGGGTGACTGGTGTGAACATGGGGAGGAGGGGGAGGTTGGGGAGGCGGCGAGGGTGGATCGGGCAAATGTGGGGTCTCCAGTATCCTCTTGGGTCGGAGTAGTTTCTTCAAGTTTGGTGGAAAACGAAGGAAACAGTCCACTCCTTGTTTTTGTAGGACACTCTTAATTCTCTCACTTCTTCCCGGCAGGTAGGTGACGACATCGAAAGGGCGATTTTCTCTTTCTTTGTGTGTCGAGTCTCGAAGTTTTTCTTTCTCTTTCTCTCTACGATCTCTTGCTCTTCTCCAAGCTCTCTTCCTTTCAACATTAAAAATTCTTGCTGGGTAGCCTAACGTCAAAAACTTTGTTTTCGCTTCATCAAGGCATCTTTCAGCTGTGGTTGCTACGGAGGAGTGTGCAACAATCCTGCACAACTCATTGGCCACAAGAGCTCGCAGTTGAAATCTTGGGTGTCCTGATTTATAGGGTATCATTCTCCCAGTGTGTGTCGGTTTTTTGTACGGGGCGTAGTGGATACGTGTTTCTCCCCTTGTGAGCACCACA
>JAHWFP010043109.1:0-10654 GCA_023313725.1 Lithobius niger | reverse complement strand
AGCTTACGATCTAGCAAGAGCCCATCTTTCTGAAGCAGCAAGACTGATGAAAATCTATTATGACAAAAGACATCAACCAGTGGAGTACAAGCCTAACCAGCTCATCAAAGTCAAGAATCACGTCAAGTCCGATGCAAGCAAGAACTTCACAAAGAAGCTGGCTCCAATTCATAAAGGGCCGTACAGAGTCGTAAGAAAGGCATCAGATGTGAAGTATGTGCTCAGCTCAACACTTGATCACTCGGATGTGAAGACCTACAACGTATCAGAAATGCAACCCTTCTTTGACTCAGACACAATGGGCTACTGGGGCAGCATGGACCAAGCCAGAACGATCTACCATCCACCAGAGGACGTTCAGGAACAAGGTCAAGACGAGGGCACAGGCTCGGAGGCAGACGAAAGTGACGCCGAGGACAATGAGGCAGACGCCAGCGAGCCGGTGAACGAAGAATCGTACGAGGCACAACCAGGGAAAAATGACCAAGGCGACGACAAAGAAGATGTAGGAAATTAGTCAGAGGGCAACGACGGTGACGAACTGCCTGATGAAAGAGTTGGCGAGGGACGGCCAAAACGCATCATTCGTCCGCCTACCAGATACAGGATCGATGTCGTGCAGTCCAAAGGCATGCCAGGGAGACCGAGCTTTCCCTTCAATCGTCACGTAAAGGTCAGAGTTCCGCCTTTAAAGATTCCGCCGAAAGAAAGAACAAGAGAGTTGTAGCCAGACTTTGAAGGTCCATTGCAGCTTGTCAGGAAGTCTCAAGACGTACACAAGGTCAACGAGGAGATGAATGCTTCTCTAGACGTAATTTGGTGCATTGGTATGAGGAAAGAACCGCGCAGGTGGCCGCAGGATCAATGCCTCTTTGAAGATGATTACCCAAGTCTATTCTCTGACGAGGATGAGGACCAGCAACCATCATCTGTGGAGGACGTGATCACCCAGCACCCTGTTGTGGGACTGTCCGCCTTAGAGTGGACGGTTCTGCGTCATTAGTAGAACTGAGGAAGTTTTGAAAGAGGAGTAGCTCGACTGAAAGTGATGGAAGTGATTCTGAGCTACCAGCTGATGTGAGGCATTGATAGAAAGAATAGTACCCAGAATGAGCTGATGACCAGTGAAACCTGTAACGATATGGAAAGATGAACAGACAGAAAAAGTGCCTAACGAATGAGTTGAGGATGGAATAAAAGCCATAATCATACAGTACCTCCCTAAACCACTGAACAGAGCAAACAACACGCACCACTGTTAAAGACAGTTTGGCTCCAAACTTGACGTCGCGCATGGGCAGTAATGTTGTGTCAGTTGTTTAGTACCTTCTGAAACTGCAATCACAGCGCAGCAAAATCAACAAGCTCAACAGAGCACTCGTTACGCCATACCTTTAACGTGAGCAGACGTGGCTACGCTAATGGATGTAACCAGGCAAGAGCAATGCCAAACTGCAAACCATCTTGGGCTGGTGGTTATTGGTGGCTGCCAGTGGTGGAGCGTTTGAGAATGCGCGAGGTACCAGAAACAGATTCATCGCTGACGATGGTTGGCGTAAGCAAGCCGTATCAACACGGCTATAGTAGGGAATGAGCTGAACTTTCACCATCAGTGGTGTGTTTGGTTCGTTCTGTTCGGTGCTTTAGGAAGGTACTGATGGTATTATGAGTTGATCGACGCTCTTCTATTTGCACGCTTCCCACCGAGCTGTTTCACTGACAATGAGGACCCTGAGTTGTTAGCGGTGAGCAAGGATGTGTGCAAGGACTAAGTCAGATCGAGGTCTCTCCTGGTCGCTCAGCAACAGTGCATTGTGTCGTGGAATAAGCCGCACTGAGGCTTGCCACGGGTGGCTTCTAAGGAACTAAGTCACATCAAGGCATCCCTTGAGCACAAATCTTCAAATTTCAAGGACTAAGACGAATCAGAGAAGTTCCTGGCCGCACCATCTCCTATGTATTAATTTTTTTTGAGAACTTTTCAAATCACTTCGCATCTAACCAAAGTCGCATTCATATCACTATCCTTAGTAACAAAATTTGTAAACTTTTGTATTCCTTCTTCTCTGTAACGCCCAAACTGGCACGCACCACAGGAGGGGAAGAAAGCTATGAGGGTGTGCACGTCGTCACTGCATGCCCAGGGCGCACACCTCATAGCTTGATCGTAAGCGGCAGTGTCAACCGCAAGCGTGCGAATATTGTATTGGCGAGAAGCCAGGTGCACAATGGTTTGAGCTTAAGTTGTTAATGATTTGTGCAGTAAATGAGATAGAAAACCCAACTGTGATTCTTCTGTGTAGCCGGGCAGGTCAGTCTCACAGTTAGTCTGGTAAACTCACAAGGCCAGACCATTCAAGATGGGAAAGAGGTTGCAAATGAGTTTGGCATCAAATTCCAGACGGTCTTTCATGCTAAGGCTACACCTGTCCTGGTATGGGCCACTGCGCGAGATCTGTATCTCTAAATCAAAGATGCTTGCTGCACTGAAAAACCTTAACCGCAATAAGGCAAGTGGACCTGATGGCATCCCAAACAAATTTTTGAAAGAATGTGCCGAGAGGCTAGCAGAGCCACTGGCCAGGCGTCTTTCAAAGTCCTTCAGTCATGGGGTGGTACCGCAAGACAGGAAGAGGGCCAACATCACGCCTATCTACAAAAAGAAAGTATCTAGGCTTTCAGCACTGAACTACCATCCAGTGAGTCTTCTCTCTTGTGTAAGCAAGGTTTGTGACAGGATCTTCCTGGCAGAACTTAATCAGGAATTTGATGAACTTGGCATCTTTGATGACACTCAACACGGCTTTGTTCCTAGTAAGTCATGCATGATGAATCACCTTATTGCCAGAAACCAATGGACGAAGGCAGTCGATGAGGGTAAGGCGATCGACATCTTCTTTGCAGATGTTGAAAAGGCCTTCGATACGGCGGTACATGGCATCCTTATCAAAGACCTGTGCTCATGCGGGGTTAGTGTTGAAAAGGTTATATGGATCTCCAGCTTTTTAGAAGACAGAGAGCAGTGAGTTATTGCTAATGGGGAAGCTTCTGGATGGTTCCCTGTTATTTCTGGTCTGCCACAAGGCTTTGTGTTCGGCCCGAAGCTGTTTGCCCTTTACATAAGTGAATCACATGCAGCACTCCAGCGCGATTGCTACAAGTTTGCAGACAATGTCAAAGACTAACGATCAACGAAAGGAGCAACACTAACGTGCTTCAAAGTGACATCAATCTTCTCCAAGCCTGGTACACAGCCAATGGCATGAGGCTCCACCCGAGAAGAGCCTCATGCATATGGGGCACAAAGACGTAAAAAAGCCTTATCATCTAGACCATAAGAGATTCAAGGCTATCGACCAAATCAAGGACCTGGGTGTTATTATGGAGTCCGATCTGTCTGTAAGCAAGCAATCTGCTGCAGCTGCTGCTAAGGCAAAGCGATTGGCTGGCTTTCTTTCCAGACATCTACCTAAGCTTCCTCTTGGAAATTTTGCTAGAGTCCGTCAGGTTCTCTTCCGGCCACTTGTGGAGTTCTCCAGTGCAGCATGGGCTCCCTGGTTACGGCGAGACATTCAGTTGTTGGAGAGCATGCAGAGACTCGCTTCTCGTGTACTCATGAAGGATAAGGTGGGCTACGAGGAGCATCTGAGTCTGTCGGAACTGCCAACTCTGGAACAGAGACGAAAGAGGGGCATGCTAATTGAGTGCTTCAAAATCCTCAAGGGACATTACAGACTCGACCCAAACGAGGTCTTCACGATGGCCACCACCACTAACTTAAGAGGGAACTCCCTCAAGCTACACAAGCCACACAGTAGACTTAATGCGTTGAAACACTTTTTCTCATGTGCCGTTATTGACGAGTGGAACAATCTTCCAGACGACCTGTGCAAGGCCAGCTCAACTAACTGCTTCAAGACAATGTTGGACGGGCACATGATGCTGCATTAACTCCCCCACGGGGCATGGCTACAAGTCACAGACTCTGTCGTATTTTGAACTAAATTAAAAGGCTGCCACTGCCTTTACGTAAGGCACGTTCTTGCTTCCAGCAAGCGGCAAAAAAGAATGTTGCTACAGTGGAATGTGTTTGCCGAGTGGCGAGTTTGTATATTGGCCTCATAATACATTGTTTAGTTATTTTTATCATAGGAGAAAGCAGAGTGGCTGCCAACTAATTACGTTAACAGCTACTCTGATAGCCACAGGTACCAGACCGTGACGTTCTAGATATTAAAGCTAATCTCGAACGCCACGACCCGAAACGCGGGTGCTGGAAAAACCACTTACCCTTGTGGTACGCTGGCGTGGTTTCGACAGGAGGGTTAGGGGCATGGCTGAGGAGGCCTATCTCAGCTAGGGTGTACGAGTACTTGGTCGGGAGGTGTGGTACATAGTGTGATAGTATGTAAGCCCATGTGAAACGGACTCTGAGATTGGCGGGAAAGTATGCGTCGGTGACGGAGGGAGGGGATAGGTTGGCTTGGAAGAAACTGGAGGAGGCAGATCATGGAGGTTGAGCTGAAGTGGTGGGTTTTGGGTGTAGAGTTTGATGTATCTTTGCCACTGGTTTATGCCTAGTGAAAGGTAGTGAGGAGCTCATAGTTGAGAGTCAGGATGTCACGAGAAAGTACGTAAATGTTTTCCAATTTACAAAAAAAATAATTGCTGCGCCCATAGGCATTATGACAATCTTCAGAGGGTGCAGCACACACATACACACAAAAGAAAACCAAAAGAATAACTAACAGGAGGAAATTAATAAAGCATACGCAGTACGCAGCTTTCATTTCCTCCTGCTAATAGTGAGAAGAACTTCTCATTTTCTTTTCCATCCTTAGTTTTTTTCTTAAACCCATCCAAGTGTTCAGCACAAACCACATCATCTTTCAACCCATTCCAATTTATGGCTGTTTTAATAACAACAACAAAAATCTAGTGTGTGGAAGCGTGAAGTCCCACCTTCTTAGAATGCTCAAGCATTCCAAAAAAAAAATGGGTACAGCACAGAAGCGATCACGGTCCACAATGGTGTGGCCATTAATATTTAAAAAAAATGGTGTGTTCCATTCCTGTCCTGCAGGTCTATTGAACCAAGCTCCCTCTGGGTACCATAGCATCTAGCTCATTCTTGGTAGCAGTAATGCAAAACTCTTGCCTAAAATCTATTGTAAAAGGCTAGTTGCACGCCTCTCTGTCCTCTCTCCACCTGCTCCACTAAAGAGGCAGTGTGTGGGTCCCAATCAGCTGAGGCATATACTCAAGTTTTGTACGCCGCCATGTAATTTCAGAAGCATCTCGCAGTACCCTGCATACAAATCACATCATCTTCTCAACACTTTTAACAATATCCGACACATGAAGGTCCCATCACCATTCTGATATGAAGAAAAGAAACACTATAAGCTAGTGACTGTCAAACCCCTCCCGACCCAAAGTATAATCAATCACAAGCAATGTATTGTCGTTCTGTTTCTTTGAACACAACAAAACTTTAGTCACGGTATGATTAATCTATATGCTCGGTAGTAAATACATGATATGGCACCTGTTTTCTACAGGTACTGAATTACTGCCAGATAACTTCCCATCCCCTCTCCGCATTCTAATAAAATTGTAAAATTACTTGATTCCTTTTGCATTCTGGCCTGCACTAACTACGGTAAAGACTTTTCAATGTCTTAGGTCTGGCTCCCTCCATCCCTTGCCTCCTCCGCAAGGGTTGGGTGAGGCAGAGATGATTCACTGCATAGGAGGAAGTTTGTCTTGGGCAGCTTCACTGCCGGTTAGTAGAAGATCTAGCTTCTACCTCATCTTGTAGAAGTTTATTCTAGTAGTCAGTTACACGGTACAAGAAGTACTTGCTCCTATTTAACTGTTCTAAACAGGAAAGGTGCTTCACAGCATTGTAGTAGGCCCACCGTTCGGCCAGTTTCAAACTGTTGCCCCGTGTACTGGTAGTCTTGGAACTGTTAACGAGTCCTAAGATGTTCTCTCCGTAAAAGCCGTGCATGACGTCGTGCAGCTCAGCACGGTCCCTGATGGCGATGCAGAATGGGACAAACGAGAGTGGCAGGGAAGCTGCAGGCAAAGAATCGTAGCATGATGCTGCACCCTCACGACACCAAATTAGTTCTCAAGAAAAAATGGGGATTAAATTACACTATGGTAGTGTTAGGCTTTGACGATCGCAAGTCGTACAGAACCTATAGAAGGCCTCCAGGTGAAGGTCTTTATACGTCTCAACTCCATCTGGCACTTGCAGATCACAGCTGAGCACTGTTTCGAGGACTTCAGGCAACTTGTCATGAGAACAACGAGATCCTTTTCATCATTCGTGTTCGCAATTATGAGTTTGCCAATGCAGTAGGTGTGACAGGAGTTGTGTGTGTGTGTACTCCGAGGTCCAAATTTTTAGTTTGTTTATAAAACAAAAACTCTTGTTCTTCGCTGCCAAATGAGTAAAGGTATAATGGTAGAACAGTACATATCCACTATAGTTTAAAGGTACACCTTCCAAATTAGAAAAAAAAATCAATTTTTCGCGATACTCCACATGAAAAAACTAGCTTTTCGGCCCGTCTAAAAATGGGTGAATTTACTAACTTATAATAACATTCTGAAATGACATGGCTTGTTTTTCTTTGGGTACTGAATTACTACCAGATAATTTCCCATCCCCTGTCCGCATCCTAATAAAATTATAAAATTACTTGATTCCTTTTGCGTTCTGGCTTTCACTAACTACGGTAAAGACTTTTGAATGTCTTGCGTCTGTCTCTCTCCATCCCTTGCCTCCTCCGCAAGGGTTGGGTGAGGCATAGATGATTCACTGCGTAGGAGGAAGTTTGTCTTGGGCAGCTTCACTGCCGTTTAGTAGAAGATCTAGCTTCTACCTCATCTTGTAGAAGTTTATTCTAGCAGTCAGTAACATGGTACGAGAAGTACTTGCCAACAGAGAGTGCCAAGGTAAATACGCTTTTGCCTCAGTACAATCAATCCCAGTCAGAATATCGCATTGCTCCTTCATTCCAGCTCTTAGATGTGACAATAATCCAATCCAGAACCAAATGACATGCCGAAACATAGCCTTTACGTCATTTTGCCATTGTGTAGGAGAGCTCTCATATGGCAGTCGGTTAGGCTCATAAAGCAAAGTTCCGTGAACCTTGCTTCACATGGGAGGGCTCGGGATTCTTGAGAAAAGGCATGGTGACACACCAAGGCATTGCCTCAGAAAACTTCGGGTCTTTGCTTAGTTGGGCACTCCACACCTGGATCGGTTTCATTTTTTTTGATTTCGGTTCCGGTTTCGGTTTTCACGCCCAAAAAACATCGGTTTCGGAATCGGTTTTTGCCACCATCCACCTAACCAGATTTTCCTAATTTTTTTTCTTGCAACAGTTTTATTACTGGCTTCAACTTACACCTGCTTTCACTTTCAGCAGCATCATAGACCGTGGGCATAGCTATGGCGCCATTTTCCTCTACTATTTTCGTTTTAATAGCTAGGAGCTTTGCTGTCATTTATACGTACAAAATGATAATTATTAAAAAAATGTAAAACAACAAATCATTTTTTTGATTTTCGAACACCGTAGGAAAAACCGACACAAAATCCGAATCTGTTTCGGTGTCGGTTTTCTGTAAAAACTGAAAATTCGGTTTCGGTTACCGACCCATCCCTACTGGATGCAGTACTCAAGGTGTGGGTTGGTTAATTACGTGTAAACAGTTCGAAAAGCGGTAGCACTGGTAAAGGAAAAATGCTTCTTGACGCTACCTACCAGTACGTTAGCACGCACGACAGCAATAGCACATTACCTGTTAACTTTAGATTGTAGGGAAAGATCAGACCAGCGATTTGGCTTCATTCACTTCACTACAGGGAGCTGCTCCTTTTCCAGGACAGTGGCAGAGGTTACTGGGGACTAACATGAAGACCTTCATGCCATTGAACAGGGCCCAATTAATGGACAGGTTAAGGTCCTCTATGATGATGTCACAATATTCGGTGTGAGGGTTTGCTTAACGAGTTTGTCGTCGTCAATGAAAGGCCACAATGTGACATAGCAAGGTCAGACAGAAAGTTGAAGAAATATGAACGCAGAGGCCTGAAAATGGTATACCCTGCGATACCACAAAGAACAGGAGCCTAGTCTAAAAAAAAAGTCCTTCACAGGGCAAGACAGAAAACTTCTAAGCTGGGGTCGAACAAGTTTCCAATGATGCCTTAGTTTTTTAGTTTCTAAAGAGAAGCCTGCAGGGAACTGACTAGCAAGCTGACTAGTGGAGAGGGTGTTAGCATGCACAAGCACATCAGGATGTGCTTGTGTACGCTAACACCCTCTCCACTATCAACGTAAACAAGTGACAGTGCACGGATTGTTGTAGGACTTGCGCTCCGTTCAGGCTCCACAACTGCCTGAATGGAACTGAAGTATCAGTTTACTTGGTCGGCAACATTTTGGGAATGGTGATGGTAGTCATTGTATTGTTTGATGCAGATGGATGGTTTGTTCTTACACTTGCTTAGGAGGTAAGAATAGACAAACTCGTTGTTGCCTTTGCGTCTTGGAACCAGCTGTTTTTCTAAATAAACCCTGACAGTGCCGATGTCATGAGTAGATCGTGGGTCTCAGTGAATGCTATCATAGTTCTTTGGCGTAGGGTAAATCTTGTAAGTTTTCCATTGTCTGTCGTTCAAACCGATAAGTTTCTCAATTCTACCCTCAACTCAAGGTGACGACTTAGCCCTCGTTGGACTGTTCTTCTTGCCAGTCCTGCAAATGTGGGTACTGCACAGGTCTCCGATGTCGTCCCAAAAGATATCCCAAGCTTGCCTTCATATGGAGTTAGTACGTACAATCAGTACTGCTGATGAGGTGAGCCCAGTTGTCCAAACCCAAGTTATGCCGTGGATGGATGTAGCAGTGTATTAAATTACTGTATTGTGATTATGTAGCCAATTCCATTAAGTATCTTTTCAATCAAACTTGGGACATCAAACCTGCTCTGAAGACACTGCATACAAATGTCTCGCAACATATACTGTGACTGCATCGAGCAAATCAAGATCTTCAGATCTACGATAAAGCTGTGAGAGTTTTGCGTGCTTTTGTAATTCGGTGCATGAAATATTTTTACTCTGGACAGATTCATACAGATGGTGAATGAATTTAAGGAACGTCATAATGGTAGTAACAATATCCCCAGGCCCGTTGCCAAAGCACCACACTCTAGCCTCTTCTTGTGGTCCCTGTTATTGGTCCCATCTCAGTGAACTGCCTCTGTCAATTATTGTAGCAATGGCTGTGACTATACCAACAGCTGCACTGGACGCAAAAGTTTAAAATTTTAATAAGTGATTCTGTAGCTTAAGTCAATGTTGAAGTCAGTACAAACTCGCATATAGGAAGAAGTATTTTTCATTTAAATTTGGCAAATTGGTTTCGAATTGTAAAATTTTACAAACTCAGGAACGGCAACAAAAGGAGACAGGTCAGACATTATATTGGGACGGCATAGTTAGAACCACAAAAAAGTTTAAAGTACAACAATTCTGTGTCGCCTCTTACCCCCTATAAATTCTTGCTTTCGGGTATGGTGTACAAAGTTAATTAATGAAAAACTGTGTAAACTTGCTGGATCCTTGCAAGCAGGGCCACGAACATATTGCTTCACAGTGCACTTAGCAACAAGAAAATGGCATTGCTCATACTTAGTGAAATTAAATTAGGAAAACTGAAACTTGGTACTTCTGGTGCCGACTGTTGATTGTAGTCACGATGAATGTAACGAATTTTCTGTACAAAACTCCAACTCTAATGTAACTGCTGCTGCTAATCTAACGACATTCGAACTCTTGATGATAATAGCGTTGAATGACATGTCTTTAGCACATCTCTGCATGAGTCCGCTATGTTTGCTGTGCAAGATTACGATGATGATGCTGGAGGGTCCCTTTCGAAACAGGGTGCTGTTACAAGCCACATACCTAAAACGAAAAGCCACACCTCCTCCACATTTCAGAATTCAATCCACTCCCCTACTATTCCATCCCACTTCAAGACCATTCTTTCTCCACTTCACCCCTCTCCCCTTCTGACACCATTAATAAGTCAACGAATGGGCGCATATCCCTCCCCACTCAGCCCTTCACCTGAGGTCTTCCATCTCCAACACTGCACTAAGATATGCTCCAGTCTCCCCCCCCCTCACCTATCCACAGAACCAGCACACCACATCCTCCCTCCCACTTCCGTACTAGCTCCCCGATATCCAATGCCCTCCCATTGCCGTAAATAAAAGAATACTTCCCCAATATCCCTTGTAGCAGCCCTTCCACACGATTCTACTCTTCTGCCAATTCCGCCCACCTTCCCTCATTATCACATACTTCCCAGCTAGACTCCTTGTCCTGGCCACCCACTTCGTGGCACACCATCGCATCACATAATTATACACCCCACACATCATGGATTCTTCCAGTAGTTCTCCAACCCTCCTGTCACCCCCACCTTCGCCATTGCCTCTCTCACTTTAAAGCCAGACACCTTACTCCCGTTCACGACCACCCCAGGAGTAACACAATTTGCCCCAGTGCCAACCTACCCAGCTCATCCTGCTCTATTTCTAGCCGTCTCAAACATAC
>JAHWFP010043106.1:0-11537 GCA_023313725.1 Lithobius niger | reverse complement strand
ATTGTTGGAGCTCTTGAGGCTGCAAAACCTTTTGTCCGCGACTGTACATGGTTTCAGTTTTGACACTAATTAGTTTGTCATCAACAAACAAGCATAAAAACAAAGATGAATCACCAGATTTTTGGATGAACACACATGGATCATAGGCAGTTTTTACCAAGCCTATCTTACGTAACACTTCACTGATGCAATACGAGGTACAATCAGAACCGTCCCGAAATCCAATTACAATACCTCGATCAACTGCACAATTTACATATGGGAGCATCCGAACCTATGTCTGCTTATTTTGCCAGGGTTAAACACTTGCAGTACCTTTGTGCCAACGCTGGTAGGGCCGTTGCGGATATTGATTTGGTCCATTACGCCTTGCGAGGAATCAAAAACCCTAGATGGGAGCCTGTAAAGGAAACAATATTAGCAGAAGCAGCCCCCACGTTGGACCGTGCTGAGCAACGCCTCACTGACTCTTATTATCGCATTATGGGGAAAAAATGAGAATTCTACAGCATTCTTCCATGATCTACGTCATAGCAATATTCCCGAACAACTACTCACAACGCAGAGTCGTACGCAACCTGCAACTAGACATGCTCATGCACCTGGTGATGCGCTTAAGAAGAATAAATGCCTCCCCGGGATTCAATGCTCATGGTGTCGTCGTTTCAACCATGATGAGGCATCCTGCAGAGCAAAGCAATTCTATAACGCTAATAAAACCACGCTCTGCTACCATATGAAGAAGAAGATCGTGGATCGGCTGAAAGAATGATGCATATTTTGTTCGAACATATTTATTTTAGAGGCCTGGGCTCAGCAAAGATTGCTACCCACGTTTCACCTCTGTAGCCATGATTCAAAAGCATACAACAAACGTCCTCGTCATTAACAATAGACGCCCTACGCACATCATTCAACTACAATCGACAACAATGTCATGTATCCAACAATACACGTGCAACAAAAATAACAGAACAACTAACGTATGATCCGTTATTTAATGGAAGGAAACCATTGGAAAACGGAAGTTGGCCAATATCTAATTACGGATATCTGTAAAATAACGGACTAAAGAGCTTTATAGTATAGGGAAAGAATGTAACTAATGGAAAACGGATGTTGCGTTATTTAATGGAAGTAAACCGTTGGGAAAACGGAAGTTGGTCAATTTCCAATTACAGATATCTGTAAAATAACGGACTAAATAGCTTTATAGTATACGGAAGGTAACTAATGGAAAACGGATGTTGCGTTATTTAATGAAAGTAAACCGTTGGGAAAACTGAAGCTGGTCAATTTCCAATTACAGATGTCTATAAAATAACGGTTTGAATAGCCTTATTTATAGAAGGAAGGTAACTAAAAAAAAACGGCTGTTGCTCAATTGCCACTTACGTATATCTGTAAAATAATGGATTAAAAAGCTTTATATACGGAAGGAATGTAACTAATGGAAACACATGTTCTGTTATTCACCAGAAGTAAGCTGTTGGGAAAACGGAAGTTGGCAAATTAGAAAGATAAACAATACATGCCGGGGCCTGAAAAACACCAATTTACTTTCATAGCACTACAAAATGAAGTTTTATATTGTGTTTCATTAAACGTGGTTCTAATTAATATGACGCTATAAAATTGATTTCCTAATCGGGTCACTCAATTTTTTGAATCACGATTAAAATCACTTGATTTTCACTCGTGATTTAAATCACTTTAAGTTTTTTTAATTTAATAGATAACAGTAGCATAATGCTTCATATCACACAAAGTTCATGTAATTTTGAATTTTGATTGATTGGCGTATTTTAAGCAATTTTGATGTTGACATCAATTACCTGTAATTTTTTTTATTATAAATAATCACAACTTTTTCTTCAACCTGTCCGCTGCAGTAGAGAATGTTTCGCTTCTGCGATTAAAATTCAGCTATATTTGTAATTTTTAACAGCTCAATGTATTTACATGCGTATGAAATACACCCTAACTTGCATCACTTTGCTGTTACCTAGCAACACGAGTGTACCTTGTCATTATCATCGCCTCTTCATATGTACATTCAGGAGAAGAGGCAATAACGGCAAGGTTCAAATGATTTCACCACAAAGTTGAACTTTGTCGGCAATTTTTTTTATCAAAATAGTTTTAATTTGCCTTACTGCAAACAATTGGTACAGTAGTGCTGATAGCTTATTGTTCGTTCATTGACATCCATCGTGCTTCCAACAAAAAGTCAACTATTCTGCAGGTTCTGCTGATAGACATCAGTTGCTATGGCCAACAGCCAATGAGAGATCACAAGGTTTTAACCCGGTGTGCACCTAGGTTTTGGGAAGAGTTCTATGTGGTTTGCTGAAAACATGTCACTTGGATCAGAGCCAGTTTAAGGCTTTCCCTTTTTTTAAAAACAGGTCGATCGCACCCTGCATGCCGCTCTCTTACAGGTTCATGTGATAGGCCTCAAGTCGTGTGGATGATTTCACTTCATCTACTGTTCTACTCTGAAGCCAGCAAACAGACTTAAGCCAGCAAGTAGACTTAAGCCAGCAGCAGCTTATTGTTTGTTCGTTGACACCCATTGTGCTTCCAAATAAAATCTACATGCCGACCATTCTCCAGGCTCTGCTGATAGACATCCGTTGCTATGGCCAACAGCCAATGATCGATCACAAGGCTTTAACCCTGTGAGCAACTTGGTTTTAGGAAGTGTGCTCTTGTTTGCTGAAAACGTGTCACTTGGATCAGGACCAGTTTGAGGCTATCCCTTTTTTTTTTAACAGACCAATCGAACCCTCCATACCTTTATCTTACAGGTCCACGTGGTAGGCTTAAGTCATGGAATTGATTTCATTATCTACTCTTCTACTCTATCTGCACAGCAAGCAGATAGTATGTAACTCTGGCCGAGATGGGGATCCAGGAACGACGTACATGGATCTACATATCAGTAGGAGGGACAATATTGTAATTCGGGTGACTCCGTGTGGTAGCTGGTTCTGGTACTGGTATCGTAAGAATGAAAAAGTATCGGCATCTGCGTATTTTTTAACCAACACCGCCAAGCCAAAAATTTGTAAGGGCGAGCAGGAAAAAAATTAAAGCTGTTCGGAATTTGTGAAGCACATTATACAGTTTTTATTAATTCTTAGTATCATTATTGGAGGGTATTGGACTATTGGTATGTTGCACACGCTACCAGTATCGGATCCCTAAATGAGAACTGAATTCAAATCGGAATCAGGAATAATTTTACTGGACCAGCCTTTTATATGGATTTAGTAGTCTGCACTGTAGCATCAGTGTTTGTTCACTGTACATCTTGCAACCCCTTTTAGTCCTCCAATATAATGGTACACAAGTATAGCGAGCATTAAAGTATAAAGAACCTAAGAGTACGTTTGGTCGGTCCTAGGGGTGACCGGCCAAGATGTGTGTTGTGCCATAGAAGGCCTGCATAGTCACCGTTTGGTCGGCTAGCTAATGCTGCATCGAAGGTTGGTGAAAAGTATGGTAGTCATACTTCGCTTCTGCCAGAAGAGTTAGCCATCCAACTGGTTAGACCAGCACTGGGGCTACGCCCACACAAGTTGCCAATGACAGGGGTTGGAGCTCTTATATAAGGAGATTCAAACCATATCTCAACGTTGTGCAAGTGGTGGTCTGATTTGGGCCATATAACGTGGTCATATTGCACAATTGCGTGTCATTTAGGCCAGTTCAGTTCAGACTGTCGTTGCCAGCAAGCCAACTATGGGGCTCACCGCTGCTGCCAAGCTACAGTGCTAACAGCCAATTACAATCTGATGTTTACTAATTAAATTCAAATTAAATTCAGTGAAAGCACTGGTAGTAGATGTGGACAGCAATAAGCCAGCTGATGCACAGATTTTAAAAACATGTAAACACGTTATATTGCGAGAGTTCTGAAAAATGTAACACCAAAACAACTATGCACTACCTCACCACAAGGAAATTAGTCCAAAGTTTCCACAAATTGTACGCAGTTCGTGTGGAGGAAAATGTAATGTGTCTCACAACTGTCTTATTCAGGTGCTATAAGTTTTTCCAGTGTTTGGTTCACATCAGTCTAGTTGTTTACATTCGAATCGTGTGTGGGCCACGAACTTCGATGTTGGTCGGGCAGTGGCCAGGGCCGTGGCCTTTGTTGCTGGGCATACTATTTCCATTCGGTTGCAATGCTGGTGTGGAGGTCATCTCTCATGAGGGTATTGGATTGCAAGTGTGGAAGGTGCTTGGATGTTCATGAGGTCGTAGTTCTCTAGTAGTAGGAAGAAAGGATGATCAAAAAGAGGTTAAAAGTAACAGTGAACTTATATATGTTGAAAGGACAAGCGAGAAAATCCAGAGGATTTTAAAGAAGAAATGATTCGAAACCTTTTTTATCGGCGATATGAGTTAATTAAGAAGCACCTGTTGCCACCAATGATGAGTGAGGAACTGAAGACTAGGGAAGGTGAGCGGTCTGAAGAAGTAGTACTACAAAAAATCCCCAATAGCAGAGAAGGTATGTACAGGGTACCAGACAGTCATTGCAATGCCTTTTACATAGGAGAGACTAGGAAGGGAATAAGAAAAAGAGTAGGCAACATATGGCAGATGTTAAGAATAATAAAGACGAAAACGGCATTGCAGTCCATTGCATGGGTACTAAAGATAGAATAGACTGGGAGCATACTGAGACCCTGATTGTGTCAAATTCAAAGAGAGATCAGGATTTAAGAGGCTTAGAATCCTTCGCTGTACAGGATACAAGAGAGAGAACTACGACCTCATGAACATCCAAGCACCTGCAGTTCAATACCTTGTGAGAGCCGATCTCCGCACCAGCCTTGTAACCGAATGGAAATGGTATGACCAACAACAAAGTTCAAGGCCATGGCCACCACCCAACCAACATTGAAGGCCACGGCCACCACGCTATTCAAATGTAAACAATCAAACTGGTGTAAGAAAAACGCCAGAAAAACCTAAAAATAGCACCTGAAGAAGACAGTTAGTAGACATTCTCCTCCACACAAACTGGTGAAAACTTGCGGATATTTTGGACTAATTTCTTTGTTGTGAGATTGCACGTATTTGTTTTGATGTTACAATGCACACATTAAAATACACTAAAAACTTGCTATGTTTAGGTGCATTTCAACATCATTTTCATGCAAAAAAAACAACAAAAATCCTTCATCAGCAGAAAAAACATTATCAAAATACAAATGTTTATGGCATTCACACTTTAAAAGATCACTGTCGAATGCTCAGAGGCGATGTTGAAAAACGCATCCTGTTCTGTTACTGTTATAATCGGAAGTCGGCTTCTCCAACAGCAGTGACGTTCATTATAGGTTGTAGTAAAGCCACCCAACAGCTATCGCTGTATGCCTCTTTAAAACATCTCCATTGGTGATACAGTGGCAGTTCTACTGTCACTTTCCTTAGAGCCATTGAAGGTAAAACTTTCGGTAAAATCTGGTAACCCTGCATTGAACAGTGCGCTGTATAGTGCAGCAAACTTGGTTCTCATGCTGCTCTGTTGTGTCAAGATTAAAAGACACTGTTATATAGCGTAGCACTGCTGCATGATTTGTGAGTGGGTTAATGCTTCATTTTTTTTTTATCTGGGCACTGACTTTCTTACCGGTCACAGTAAGAAATGCTGTCCCTGTGCTTAGCTGAGCTGTAAGCCTCTGCTTTGCTGCTAGCTCCTCTCAGGAACCACTGTGTCATCTTTGACTCCAAAAGTGAAATGCGTAACATTAGCATTTTTAATCATCTCAAGCCACTGATGTAATCAATTCAGCACAATATCCATGTCCCAACAAAACCAACAAACCAACAAAAATCTTTCGTCAGCAGTCTTATGCTGGGTTCAGGGTCATGTGGGGCATTCCTGGCAATGAACATGACAACTTGGCCGCTGTAACAAACTTAGGTTGAGGTAGGTGCTTTAGGGCCCTGTTGCTAGGCTGCCTCAAGTAGGTTAACTAAGAGAAATGGTGAGTAGCCTATTTCAGCAGTTACGAGAAAGCATGACACACGTGAGTTTCGGGACATTACCCAATGCCTGTGTATGGTTGCATGCAAGGACCTGTGTGTATAAGGGCTCAGGCCCAAGTCATTCTGGTTGCTTAGCCCATTATCTTAGAATCTGCTGTAGGGACAAACTTCAACAGGAGTGTGATGACATTAGTGAGTGTTTTTAACAGGACGGATGGTAGCTCTTAGTACCGACCAGGTATTTGAGGAAAAGAGTGCACCAAACTATAAACATGTCTTGATTCTTAGATGGCTACACAATTAATGGGGGTAAAGTGCCCATGGGATTGAAGTTGGAACCTTGAAAATTGTTATTTTTGAAATACTTTAAAATATCAAAGTTTGAATAATTTTCTTTTGAAGTCCAGGTTAGGATTGGAACCTGACATGAGATAAGCCTACGACTCTACTTGTGTGTATGTGTATGTTTTGGGACGTATGTTTCTTACCATTCCCTTTTGGCTTATGAACGCACTAGCGAGCTATGCATGGATCTTTGATTTAGCCCTAAAAGACTCTATTCCATCATTGTATGAGCTAGCATGACAATTTAATCATCTGTTGAGAAACGTTTGGCAAGCATCAGGGAATCTACGTTTCTGCTGCGGCAAAATTAAAATTTCGTGCACATGATTCCCATTTTATGCGATTTTTTCGTCAAATAATGCAAATTCTGCGCTAATTTTTTTTGTATTTTTTTACTTTGTTACATAGGCCTGCACACGACGTAATGCAAATTCTGCACTTAAATGCTATTTCTTTTGTTATTTAGGCCTATACGATGAATAATGCAAATTCTACACTTAAAAATGTTTTTTTTTTTCGTTATGTAGGCCTTCTAATCTTATGTCTACAAAAACTTATGCCTAATTAAAGCGTGACCAAAAAAAGGTGTAGGCTTACATTAGCCTAAGTAAATTTCAGCATATAAGACCAAAACATTCAAACTGAGCAAATTGAGCCTTATTAAAGTACATCATAACAATGTTGTATGTAGAGAACGACCCCTCAGCATCAACAGAATTAACTGGAAAGCAAAAGTAATATTTTGCATTCTTTGACAAAAAATGCACTCGTGTCTCCACAGCAGTCCAATTTTAAATTTGGTCATCATACTTTCCTTTAATTTCTTTTGCTATTTCAATGTAGTTAAGCCATTCCGAGTGCGCTTCTTTTGATTCCAATACTGGGACTACAATTGGTCGTGTATTGGCTTAAGGTAGGGATTTGTGCTGGGTCTAAGCAGCGAACAGCTTTCAAGAACTGATGTGGCCCTTCACTTAAATATTTCTTTCTGAACTGATGCTGCCATTGCATCTTGTATCGTTTTGTTTCGGCACTTCGCATCCTTGGGGTGCATGCCTGTAATAGGCTCGGTGTAATCGTTCACTGCAGTTGCCTTGAGGTATAAATGTAAATCTTGCAGCGTGTTGTACCTTCGTGGGTTGCCAAATTCTGCCTCTCTGCTTGGGTTAGTGTGGAGATTACTCTTTCCCCAAACACTGCAACGAACTTCATCAAAATAGCCATTCTTTTCCATTCACCGCTAGCATTTTGTGGAAGTCCCCAACACTAGCTTGGTCAGAATAATGTTCTGCTACTTGGTCCAACGTTTCAGCGTAATGTTCAATGTATTCAGCACGTTGCTGGCCAGCTCAAAGCCACAAGTCCACCTCGTTGCAATAGGGCAAGGGGCATTTCGAATTTTAAAACCCCAGTATATTTCAAAAAGTTTACATACATGTGTTTTTTGCTGCTGATAAGCGAAACGCTTTTTTCATTTTGGCTACAAACTCATCAACAAGTGTAAGATTTTTTCATAATTGGTCCCCTACCAAGCTGACAATGTGTGCCTAGCATGCAATGCATACACTTTGGCTGCAGAGTGGCTGAATTATTTCCATGTAGGTCTTTTGAATATAATTGGCGTTGTCGTTGCCACACTGATTACACTGTCGAAGTCATCACCGAAAGTAGTTAACGTCTTTGCGGTTTGTTTTCCAACCGTGTTAGAATTTGTAGCCTCCAAAAATTCGATGCACTCCAATAAAAGCTTAAGTTTATCTGAAGACCAGGTTTGGTCCATGGCGACAAACAAAATATGTCGCACAAGCTTAGAATGATCAACTGTTGTTTTGTCAGGCACAACGGAGACTTTTTTCCTGCTAACAACAGTGTTAACAATTCGCCGTGGTCACGGAAAAATATTGGTAGCCTATCTCTTAATGCGTCCGATTGTGGAATACTTCCACCATTACCCGTGTGTTTTTCAATAAAATTGCACATGTGTCCGTTGTCTGCCTTGTCCAAGGGAATATTAGCGGCAATGAACGTATGAAGAAAATCAAAAACTATCTCATCTATAACCTGCTTCGCAGTTGCTGCAGCTAAATATGCTGATGTCAACGTACTTTGATGATGCCGATGAGATGTTGTTAGCACCGTGGAACTTGTTGAGAATCCGTGGCAGTAGCCACTGCAGTCGCTGCCTGTTTTCTTCTCTTTTTTTGTCATGTATGACTACAAGATGGTCTGTTAATGGTGCTGTTTCGTTTGTGATCCAAGCATTGCTTACACTAACAGCAAAAAAGCTTACAACCATTTTCATATAAATCACTTTTGTACCTTTGGACACAAATCTTTTGCCGTTATTGCCAAGATGAGATGGATTGGACAAAGGTTTCACGCTAGGTCTACTCGACGTCATGATGTGATTGCAGATAGACAGACAGTGGGCAGGTAAGCGGAAATGACCTGTAAGTAAGTAGCGCACACCCTCCCGGATCGAAAAGAGAAAGGGTTATGCATAAACCCAAAACTTTCCATAATTGCCTGAAAAATTTTTGAGTGCCACTAACTAGTGTGGGGAGTGAACATTTATTTAGCACAACAGGCAACATTATGACCCCAATACGCTTTTCCAACACCAGCCGAAGTCAGCAACCTATTATTCATAAAAAAATAAACTAGTTCTTCAGTCAATTCGATTGTGTGATTAAATCTAAGTGTTGTTATACTGTATATTCATTTCAAACATAAGTGAAGTGCAATGTATGATGTAGGCCTACTTACTATTTTTTTGTAGTTTATTGGTGACAAATGATTTAGCCTAGCATTAAAAGCTGAACAAATGCTTAACAGTTATCATTAATTGTGTGGTAACATTTTGTTTTTTTGTTGTGGAGAGAGTATTTATTTAATATTTAATAGCAGTAATTGGGGGCGGGGGTGGGTTGGAACTATATCGGCATTGAATCGGTGAAAAATATCCTGCTCATTACAGCCTATCGGCACATTTTTTGGTTACCAATTCTGATCTGATACTAGCGTTGCTACTGGTAATCACGGCTGATACCAAAGCCGATGTCATTATCGGTCATTCCCTATCTCATAGGAGTTACCAAATGTATATTCTATTGCTTGATTTTGCACGGACATTACAGGGCAGTACACTTGCTACAGCAAGTGGCCTCTATTAGATCTCACGGAAGCCTGCGCACATAACAGCAGTGATTGGCGAACCAAGTGGAAAATACCTGGTGTGCTACGGATGATGTCGTAGCCATCCACGATCTGCTGGTGAAGAGTCACAACATCTGGTACTTAGAAGAATAAGCAAGGGTTTTTAAATGTTCCCACAAGAAGCCCAATGGATTCATGCCGCACGATCGTGCTGGCAAGGATATTGGTCCTCTCCGACATATCAACCAACCAGGATAGGTAGCATTTAGGAATCCTTTGGTGGTTAGGCTAAAATCGGCTGGTGTGGTGGTGCGTCGTCAAGCCTGTATCACACTCTCTGTCATACAAGCAACAGTACATCTTCTACGAGAACTGGAAGATGGTTTTCTAGGAAGTCACCAAAGGCTTCACTATTTATTATAGTAGAGCTTGTGAAAAGCACGGCCGAATTGACTGATAGCAGGTAATTCCTGCTCAAACATTCAGACTGAATTGATGCTGATGCCTAGATTGCACAATATCGTGCAAAGAAGCAAAGAAGCAAGAAGCAAAAAGCAAAGAAGAATCAAACAACGAATACGCACACTTCTGTAAGCTAGTGTGAGCTAGCCTGTGAGCTAGGCCAGATGTCACTCAGTAACTAACTTCCTATAACTGCGAGAGAAATTTTTATTTGTTTAACCTTCAAGAGCTGTAAAAAACATTGAGCAAACACCAATCTTGCTGGAAAATCTGCTGGAGAGCCTGGACTTTGTGTAAATGATGTGGATACAGTAGCTGTTTGTGTAGAACCCTTCGTACGGTCCTTGTGGTCTACATGTTCCACTGCTGCGATTTTTCTTGTACTAAAGCTGGGACTGTCGTTATCTATCTAAAATTCTTTCCTCAACATCAGGTCTTAAAACTGTTCCGAAGCCCCACATTTGGCTGTTACCAAGATGAATTGTCCGGTTTCCCATAGTCGTTGATAAGACCGCTGAGAATGCATAGACAGTGGAAAAGTCACAAGCTACGGTTGCGAGAAGCAGGCAGCAGATTTAATATCAACCAAGTAAAAGTTAGTGAGCGAGAAAATTGTCAGTAACCATGGCAACGATGCGGAGGCAGATCCTCGCGACATGACGTACGATTCTGCTTCTTCTTTACGATTTGAAGCGCATCCATCCATGACGATATGGCGCCGGGTCATATGATGCTCTGTTCGATACGATAGTGTTGATTTATGACAACAGAAAACAATTTTTTTCTGCAGTACAAGGCGGCGGACTGATTTGTAATATTGCCAGCATTCAATGATTCTTTTGGATTCGATAACCCTGAAATGCGCGCCATGTTGGATTTTGAATTCTTGCTCTGAGCAGCTATTTATTCTACTGTTGTCTGATCACTGGCAGAAGCTGTTCTTTGTGCAAAGATAGCAAATTATGGAAAAAGCATTGAATGACAACAATGTCGTAGCAATGTTTAAAATTACACTTACACTTTGTTCTTTATCCGTGTTGTTATTTATAATGCATTAAATTTCTTATGCATTACCGCATTCATTTAGTGGTTGCTCCCTCCCCCTTAATTTTTTATCGTTCACTTTCCGGGCCGCAACCACATACTCCCCACCACTAGTATTGATGTGTGCATTGGTAATGAAAATTTCCACTTTTTCATTTCTGTTCAGTACCAAATAAATAAATAATATGTTTGCTGTAAATTGCCCCCACGTCCAACGGAAGGAATGAGGCACTGAAAGTGGTCCGAGTAATATCAAATCCAAAGAAATGTAAGTATGGAAAGATGGCTTACTGTACTTCGTTAGGAAACATTCACAAATTACGTACCAATTCTTTTCGAGCAATTGAGATTCCCTCCTCCCTTTGTAACGCCAGTGTAACATTTGGAACACCTTATCATATTCCCCCTCGCCCTCATAACAGATGGTAACACAGTTGCTTAACCACCCCTCCAGGCGTAACGTAATTTGTGAACGCTCCCTGACTTCTAGTACAGGCTTTTAGCTGTTCGACTTACTTTCC
>JAHWFP010043105.1:0-10229 GCA_023313725.1 Lithobius niger | reverse complement strand
ATAAAATTAGTGAGCTGTGGGACATTCAGCAGATTGTGATAAAATTAATGAGCTGTGGGACATTTAGCAGATCATGATAAAATTAGTGAGCTGTGGGACATTCAGCAGATTGTGATAAAATTAGTGAGCTGTGGGACATTCAGCAGATTGTGCTAAAATTAGTGAGCTGTGGGACATTCATCAGAATAGGGGGCCCACAGACGAATGCAACTTCACTTACAAAGCATGAGAACGAGCAAACTACTTTTAATTTTTCAGCACTAACGAATTTTTTTGCCTTGGGTACCTATTTAACAAGACACTAGCGTAGTCGACCGCTTCGCTTGTTCATTTTGCGTCGTCTCGCTACGCTCGAGAAGCTTTCATGCTTTACCTCTTATGCTGCTGACGGACTTCCACATCTAAGGTGCGGTCGTTACAGATAGCTTCGTCGATGGAAATAAAGTTCATGTTTCTGGTCACACAAAATTCGCGCAGCAAGGTATTGGTTTTAACAACGCAGTGATCTTCATGTATGTGTTTTTGAGTAAGGCGTGGGAATAGTCCGATGAGAGAAATCTTTGGATGGTTAACAAGTGATTCCACTTTGGCAATGATGTTCGTCAAATGTTGGAACAAGAGTTCAGGGCTATCCTGAGGGATGTTGTTTGACCCGGCAGCGATGATGTAACTTGTATTGTCAGGTTTATAATATCTTTGACCCACTTTGTCTTTAACTATGGACTTGCTTGCATTTACGTTATTGCCTTACACTTTCTCACCATATTAGTATTATTATTAAGTTACTTTTTTTCAAATATGTGAAATATTGTTGAAATATTAAGAAATATTGAATATTGTAGACTACTATACAAGTTTGACACAACAAACTTCGAGTCAATATGCAATAAACTATCATTCATTCATTTTCGCAGCTAAAATTTAATCGCGATGGCAAAGGTGTCCTTGCCATGGTACAACACCGCTTCCTGGATTAGCTAAATCCGACGTCGTTTGAGCCAATGCTTGCAGTCTTATCATTCGTGACAGTAACAAAGAATTCCTCCAGACGGAACAATTTTACGAAACGCATCTAAACTCAATTATTGACTCGTTTCGTTGCGAGCTGACAGAGCTAAAACAACCGCCATGTTGCAATTTTAGAAGATTCAATTCTAGTTTCTAGCTGCGAGAATTTCATCGCTATAAAAAAAAGTTGTCTTTGCCAAAGTAGCAACGTTGCCTGGATTAGCTTAATCCGACATCGTTTGAGTAAATACTTGCAGTCTTACAATTCATGACATTAAGTTAAAGAATTTCTTCTGACGAAACAACATTCCCAGTCGCATTTTTGACTGTTTTCGTTGTGAGCCGGCAGAGCTAAAACCGCCGCCAGTTGGAATTTCAGGTTATTTATAGCTTATAGCTGCGAGAATACAAAGACAAGTCGTTGCGTAAACGCGTCATTAGGGTGTATTTATGCAACAAGACTTTCTCGCTCGCCAAAAGCTATGTGCTAGTCTATCGTTACTTATTTACAAAGAGTTTACAGTTTCTACTAAATGAATGCGGCAATACATAAACAGTTAAATGTATTATAAATAACAACAAGGGTAAAGAACAAAGTATATCCGGTTTAAATTTCTACTTTACTGTGCTAATTTCTCGCTTATTCCAACATTTCCCTATTGTCGCACAAAGAACAACTTCTGGCAGTGAACAAGTAATGGTTGAAAACATGGCATCTCACAGCGCAAATTCAAATCCCAACGTGGCGCTCATTTCGGCTTTTGTCGAATCCAAAACAAACCATCGAATGTCGGCATTCATAATAATTATCAAGCTACCATTATGTTCTGCAGTAAGAATAGGTTTGTTGTTATATATCCCTGCCGTCATGCCATGTACTGTGCATCATATTTCGTGTCACGAGCCACGAGGATAGGACCTCCGTCCACATAGTTGCCCTGATTACAATATGTAGAGGCAGCTCAAAAGCCACATGTTCCGTTAAAGCAAGGACTTAGATATACTATCGCACTACACTCCACACTGCACTGCCGCTACATGGTTGAAGGGGAGAAGCAGCCATTGAATTTAGAATTAAACAAGTAATGGCACGTTTACACAGTAACTCGCCTTGCAAATTATTGGTAAATGATCATCCTTCAGAATGGGGTAGACCATTGACATATAGGACGGTAGACATGAAGCACCCTCTGACACGGTTCAGGGCACTACTACAGTACCGGTCGGATCGACAATCTGTGGCCGGAACTTGGATGAAAAATACCATACGCGACTGGATTGGACAATATGGCCGACGAAACTCTACTGATGCGATTGATTTGTTCTAGTGCCGCATGGGCGTGGGCGACACGTGCAATACCAAGAATGCCAACGTTCCGTCCCTTCCAACACTGTCTGGATACATGAATCTGTCGCGTGTTTTTTTCAAGCGCAGCGAAGCAGCTTAACTGTGGCTGGGTGATAATTTTAAAAACTATGTTAAAATACTTTTAAAAATAATCAAAATTTGCCACGCAAATCTACTTAAAAATTAAAATTATTATTTCAAAAACCGCCACTAATTGTCAATGGATGTAGCGACTCATGGTACAAAGACGCGATTAGCTTGGCCAATTCCCGGACAGACCTCGAAGAAATGGGCCAGTCGTGGCTGCCATTTTGTCTACCCCACCTAATGTTGTTGTAGGTCGGGCCGATAATTTTACTGGTCATGCGCCGTTACGTGACTTTACAATGCTTTTAGTACTAAGTAGGGTTCGACCGAGTCCGAGTAAATACCCGACCCGGTACCGGGTTTTGCTATTTTTGACCCGGCTCGGACTCGGTAAAATTCGACCGAGTACAAACAGGGTAATAATTATATGTTGAAAAAATTATTTTTATTTTCATAGTTTCATTTATACCTTCTGGATCCCCCTACAACTACTTGCACACAATAGATATTCATTAATGTGCACAGAAAAAATCAGATAAATTACTTTAATAGTTTAGGAGAATCAATTTTTTTTAATTACGGGCTGTAATCGAACTAAAATTGAAAATTCCGTGTTGAGAAAACGCGTCCGTAAGTCGGCGACTGTTACGCTAAAAATCCTTGTTCCCACCTGATGAGCGATAGTGTGAAGGTTTATAGGCTCCTTTTCCATTTTAGTTATACATCGCAGCTGCTGTTTTAATTTTTTAATGTTGTGAAACATCATCTATCTCGTGATTTTCAACAACGAACTGAACATAAGCGCTCACGTGAAATCCGAAGCGCGCCATGGCGGCCATTGTGAAATCGTCCGTCAGCCAATGAGAGCGCGCCAAATCGGTCACGTGGTGCCAACTGGCCAATGCGGGAACGCGATCTTTCAATTGCTTTGGAAAGGCAGCTCGAGACCGCCAGAAACAGCATCTGATTGCCCAATGACAAACGGGTATCGAGAAAATGTGTTGCAAGGCCAGGATAGAGAGGAATTCTAGCTTTTCATTGAATAACAGACTAAATCTTTCTCTATCTCTATGAGTGAACCCAAGATGGCGGCACCCAGTCAAATGGTTCGATCGCTACCGCTGTCGAAAATGACCAGTTTTTTTGTTCTAGAACTACGGAAAAAGGAATGAACACCACATTTTTGCAGTTTTTAGTGAGACTGCACTCAATTAAAGTGCTTTTTATAAAAGTATAGACATCGTTAACAACGTTTTGTTTACAGAAATCGATGCACAATATATAGGGTAGCGAATTTCAGCTTTTCTGATGTCGCTATTTTGGCCGAAAATCGCATTTTTCGACCCGAACTTCCCCTAAGTTTCGACGTATATATACGTCATTACTCCACTTGGGCCACATCGTTGCTTAAAGGGTTAAAGACAACAAAGGCCTACTGGGAGACAAAGTAACCAAAATGCATTTTATTTTTCATTTCACTTTATTATTACAAAATTTGGCAACAAAGAATTGCTGGTCAATTTAATTTTTGACTTCCGTAAAGTTTATAATTACAAAATTTGAAAGCCGGATTACTGGTATTTTACAGTTTTTTATAGTTGGTTTCGTCCTTTTATTTGCTTTCGTTCATTGTTATACTATGCGCAATACAAAACTGGACGAAAGCAAAAGAAAAAAGAACGAAACCAAAGTAAAAAAAGCTGCATATTAAACATAAAACAAAAATTGAAAATCTACGACCCGGTTTTACTACTCGGACTCGGCTCGGTGGGTATTCGGAATTACTCGGACTCAGCGAATGAATGGCGTTATAGCAAACTCAAGCATAACCGTGACTATCCCCGAGATTGCTCATATTTAAAAGTTCTTTTCAACACTGAATTTTCCTAGATCGATGGATGACCAGTTAAGACCAGTTTTCAATAATCATTTGGATCGTTTGTATCAAGTGGGTATTGCGTTATCAGTGTTTGTCATCACGCGATAATCTCGAGTTAAGTCCTCTTTGATTGAGTTCGAAGCACCACTAGACACCTCATGCAAGTCGCATGTAAATTATATCACCAAGGTCAATTTTCTGTCTTTCTAATCTTGGATGAATCAACAGGCAAATAGAGTTTGATACGCCTACGTATTGAAAGGATTCATCTTTTTATTATTCGTCCACAACTTACCATCCCAGATAGAAATGACATTTTTGTTGACCGAGAGAGCGAAGTGAGCAACTTCAACTATTCGACTGAGATTGGAATTTGTTTGTCTGTTTGTCTGTTTGTAGTTTTGTTTGGGAAACGGTAACGTTCGCAATTTTCTTCTGATTGGGTTGAAATTTCATGACATAGAGAGTTTGTCGCATGAAATTCAAGAGTGCTTGAGTTCGATGATAAGATTCCTACCTCAAATACTGCGTGGCTAAGCCGATTTTTAGGATCGGTGGATAAGGAATTCCGATCACACTTGATACTGGCACTGTCTGAGAGACTCTTCCCTCGAAAGGTGCTATAAGCTTGCTTTCTTATGGGATGAACCTGTTCTTCGCGAACATCTAATGCGGGGACTCTCCCCTTGTGGACAAACTGCACAGTCACTGCTTCCCAAAGCCTGGGTCTTTTGAAACACAGCTAAGATGCATCCGTCATCCCTTTCATCCTGTTAATTTAGCATTTTTTTGTAAAGTTGGAAGCGTAAATCTTCTTTTTGTTGAAACGTCAAGCATCTCTCGTAACTGACTGATGCACGCACTGCGATAATCTGCTGTTAAACCTTGCAATAGCCATGCACTTTGATTACCATTCAGAACCAATCGCAGTGTTCTCAATGGTCATTAATCATTATTCATCAGTCCTAATTAAGTGCTATACCTAAAGCATAGAAATCCAAAGTAAAACAATCTTCCATAACGACGATTTGCGCAATGAGGGGTAAAGCTCACTAGGAAACAAACCTGACCTTGTGTAATGTTCTTTTTGAAGGCACCATCTGCTGACGCAAAGTGGCATTGTCTAACTGAAAGTGTAATACCTCTGCTGCTGTGGAGCCGATTACGCCTTTTTTTCACCTATCAAAGCTTCCGAAACAAACATTCTCCTAGCTCATTTTGGACGACAATTATAGCAGGGGGTAGTAATTCTTACAGTCGCAATGGTTGCAACGTGACGTCACAGAAGGTTTACTAGCGCAAATAGCGCTCATCGATTGACTAGGACCGCAGAAGCACAGGAGCTGGAAATCATAGCATGGCCATAGCATTGGAGTTCAGAGATCCCGACATATAA
Source organism: Lithobius niger (assembly GCA_023313725.1). Classification (NCBI taxonomy): domain Eukaryota; kingdom Metazoa; phylum Arthropoda; class Chilopoda; order Lithobiomorpha; family Lithobiidae; genus Lithobius; species Lithobius niger. Next base: position 4,511 of record JAHWFP010043105.1, on the reverse strand, counting down.
ACATTGTGCTGGTTCGTAGAATTTTTACAAACCGCACACGGCAAATGTTGGCTAACACAATGTACCTTCACGAAATTTGCTCTCCCTCGCTCTCCTTATTATTGTTTGCCAGCCATTCTTTAAGCTGCGAGATCGCAACATACGGTGGTTTATTGGAACTTTTTTCTACACCCGCAAAACTTTTGTGAAACCGGAACAAGATGGCCACTGGCGCAGGTGCAGTTTACCGTATATCGTCCTAGGTTGTAGTGTGTCTTATCTGTTGTTGGAACGCCGAAGTTCCGGTTTCATGAAAGCTTTGTGTATGTAGAAAACAAATTGGTGTTTGACCCAACAAACCACGTAGTAACAACACGCGTTTCTTCCCGTTTGTCCCCCACAAGCATCCCGCTTGTTCCCCTACCCTAGTTGATGGTGACGTCATTAAATAACGCAAGTGGTTGTTGCTTCCCGTAGGAATATGCGCCTCCCGTAACGAAGTGAGTATATTGCTCCAAGTTTATAGAGTGCCGTGTGTTTCTTTTCCTGAAAGCGCTTTAGCAAAAACAAGGTATGGAGTGCGATTAACGTCATACTGCGTTATACGCGTGTTTACGCCATACGGTTGTTTCGCAAAATCGCTCGCTGGAAAAGAAACATACAAATACTGTGCGTTTCTTTTACTGGAAGTAGTTAAGGAAAACAAGAGTATGGTATGCGATTAACGCCAAAATTTGGCTCGATGAACGGGAAGGATGAAAGTGCCCATTGCTTAATAATGCCGTTAACTTTACACCATACTCATGTTTCACTAAATAGTTCGATGAAAAGAAACACACGGTTTCTCGCAAAACAAGTACACACATTAGGCTCGGATGTTTCATCAGTTTACAGACAAACCGCTACACATGCAGAAAAATGCATAGGACATAAACTGTTCTGTTTCAAGACCCTTAATATGGTGCGTGAAAAAAGTAAATTAAGCAACCACATAAATGAATTTTTCACCACATTCTATTATGGCGGCCATCTTTTTCAAGATGTTGCCTGAAAGTTACAACTTAAGAATATCCGTCATGCCAAATATTGATGATATCGAGTCATAAACTACCCAAAAAAATCATCATTATTTTTAGTCAAAAATAGTGTACAGACAACCCTTTAATATATTTAGGGCCTGGCCCACAGGCTATTTGTGAGTGGACTGGTTTCATCATAAAGTGGTATTGTTCGAGCCGCAGTGGAATTAACAATACGGGTTTTTCTCAGAGATGCCACAAAACACTAGAGGACAGTTAGTCACTGAATTTCCACCCATGAAGTTTATAAACAGCTAAGACGCTCAGAAACATGACCAAACAAGATGCACTAACACTGCATTAGTAATTCGATGTGTCGTATGGATAAAAAAAATCTGTAATTGGCATATGAAGTTGGAACGGCAGACATACCAACAGGACACTACTAAAAATGCACGGTGTAGACTACTGAAGAATATCTACTATATTGCACATTATATTAAAAAAATTGTCTCGTAACTTTTGCTACTACGATACGTCAAATGAGCCAGGCAGGATCTTGTGTGCGACGCTGACCAGATAAGTTTTCATCGGACGCTGATATTGGTATTCTTACAAAAAAAACAAACAAACTGAAAGCTTCGTTGTTTTACAGTTTCCCGTTCCCGTTGTTCTTGTTCATCAGACTTTTACATTTTTTAAATCTTCGAACACCATATTTCATAAATTCAGCAGGTAATTTGGTGGGGAGGGGAGAGTAGGAGAAATGATATTGCGCTGAGGGTACATGAGGTTGACTACTTTAAATTTATTTACACTTTTTAGGTGTATTAACAAAAGTTAAAATATTCACACGAAAATTGTGACAAAGTCCACATTGAATATAACACTGCAATTTCATGTGGCCAAATTTTATTAGGCTACTCAATACGAAGTACTTGTTTTACTAGCGTTTTATAATTATCTTTATTATTATTATTTCTAATTTTAAATCTGGTGTTAAAACTAATGTCGAACCAATAAAACTTAAAGTGAGTCTTCCTGTTACGGATTTAAAAAAAGATCTGAAAATCAGAGGCCATTAGAAATATTCCGCCCTTCCCTCCCTCTGGCCAGTCCGCCACTGTGTAAACAGGACATCATTCGCTTTGCTCGCTCGTGCAATAGGAAACAACACCACAAATACGCGTAATAAAATACTGTAATATATCGCACCGAAAAGCAGCGAGGATAGCGCAGTAATTAACAGCAAAAGTCAATGCGGGCATCGCATTCACTGTACCGTCCAGATTCAATTATAGAAATTCAGTGTACCATCCAGATCACCGCATAGGTAAGTGACGACTCACTCTGTATTGTTCTGCGCGATTAGTGAACAGTCATCTCGACGTATACATATAGCCTCTAACCGCCCGCAATGTTGAAGAGTTGACTTGCCGAAATGCGCAGTTACACGCCGCAATTTTTCGTATATTGGCGTTGAGCGCACACCTTCACGCTGGTATAGCGCTGACGTCATCCACTGATCGTGTACTATTTGACGACGGTTTTTCTCTCAGAGACCTTTTTAGAGGTTAGCGAACTAAAACCATCCTAACTAAATTATCTAGAGCATAATACCTTGTGTACTGGCGCACTGTAAGTCACCCACCCGCATACTTGAATTTCGTCGGATCAGAATTGAACAAATGTGTCTGGTTTTTGAGGAGATGTCGCTAACGTAAATCGGCTACCCCGGTTTTTTGGCAACAACCGCATTAATTCGACGTGCACAGGTCGAATTAAAAATGGTTTTGAAAACTGAGGACGGCAAATTCTGCTCTCCTCAAAAATGTCTTGAAAAGTGATCATGTGTAAAATGATCACTGGCAGAAACAGCATCGTCTGTAAGAGATCTCTGAACCTGGGCATTTTCACTGCGAAGAAGCTGTCTGTTCTTATAAAGCGACAGTTGGCTTCAAAGAGTGTGCCCTTGTCTGCCTCGTGATAATGATGTCGAAAAAAGACGAGTTCATAAAAAAAAAATGTAAACAAATTTCAAAAATTACAGACTGTTTTTTGTATACATAGTTTGATAGTGTAACCAGATAGCGCGATAGAGTGCTCATCAAGCATTCACTGCATCCTGACGGTCATTTGTGAACATGCACTGGATCAACTTGTGCAGATCAATGCCTTTTTAAAAGAAAGGGGATCAAACTGGAATGCACAGTCAAATGAAGGTCGAAGTTAGATCTCGAATTCCCAGACTTTGTTTTGAACGTTATTTCTTGACACATTATGAATTGGTTTAAAAAAAACCGAGGGGTACGCAGCCAGTTCTTCTAGTGCCATAGAAGCAGTAGTGGCAGTTTTCTCACAAAGTCGACGTACTTGCAATGGCTGTTGAAATTATTGGTGACTCAATAGTTAGTTCTAATACGCTTCAAAATTACGTTTAGATGACTTGATGAAGTCAATTCATGTTAATTTTGTTTGACGAATTATGAAGTTAGGATATGATTAGTCCTCTGTTTCCAGTATCAAACTAATCCACATTTATGCATAATAAATGAAAAAGTGGTGAGGAACGGGGTGAATAAATCCGAATTGAAGTGGATTGTGTCCATATTAAACCATCCCACATTCATATGTGGGTTCACTTCGCTTCACGTCTTTCATTAGAAGCTCAGAAAGCAATGCGAATCGATTCTGAGTTAGCTACACTACTATACACCAAGTGGCAAATGCCCCAAACAAAGGAAGTGTGTACTAATTTTCTGGGGGAGTTAGAATCTAAAAAAAAAAAATTAAAAAAAAAGTTAACAGTTTACGTTTTGGTGGAGCTACACATGAGTTTGCCTAAAGCATGAATTTGTTAATTTAGCGATAATAGCATGCTCTGACGATCGAGCAATTGAAAAATTAGAAATATCACTGCAGGCTTGAAACTCAAAACAAGAGCAAGTAAACTAATCTGTATTTAACTTGCATTTCTCTGAATGCGGAATTCAATTCCACATTTATAAATGGGAGCGCTATACGGAGTAACAGTGACATAGTGAAGAAGACTTCAAAAAGCAACTAAGAAAATCCAGATGCTTAACAAAATTATCCGCCTATTCACATTCTATTAATCGAACTCTGGTGATGCTGTGAGGGTAGTCTGTGGAAAGTCTAAATATAATTATAGTGTCCGCGACCTATCTTGAGTTCGCCCCAGAACGAACACAGATAATTGATTGTATATTTTTGGTAGCAGAGTGCCTTGTTGATACCCAAGATTGTTACAAAAACAATGGCGGCCGTTGATTAAAGCCGCTTCCTCCAGGAAGATGTAGCCGCTCATAAAATACCTGCAGGACTCAAGATGTGCTGCGCATACAATAATAGGCTTCTTCTGTGGACTGGTTTTTTTTCCGATCCACTGTAAAATTCATCAAACTCTAAGACTGCAGAAAGCAAAAAATCAGCATTTTTTTTGCTTTCTGCAGTCTTAGAGTTTGATGAATTTTACAGTGGATCGGAAAAAAA
>JAHWFP010043095.1:0-10530 GCA_023313725.1 Lithobius niger | reverse complement strand
TTTTTTTTTTGTAGTTTGGCTTAGCAATTAATCAGTAGCGCTGCGCAGCTACTATCTCAGCGGGCCTTGGGTAGAAACATCTATTTCAAGTGTCGGATACAAGGGCGAGCTCAGTCAAGGAAGGAAACAGCTCCGCACTTAACTGTGTTTCCGGATTAAGAGTTGCTTGCGCGATCAAAGTTTCGATTTCGGTTTCGGTTTTCGAGACGAATTAAATTTATTTCAGGGATCTGGCAACAGGTGTCGCATCCGTACAGTATGGGGTTTTTGATCACAGGCTAGAGCAAACTGAATCTGATAGAGTTGAAAACTCATCATTTTCATAGACTCATGATGGTAGTCATCTAGTGGTGGAGTGGGTCTCCAGTTCGAATCCAGGTCACCTCACTGGAAGGAAAACTGCAAGTGCGTAACGTGGCGTAGTGTACTAAAGCAGTTCTGGTGTGTTAACTTTCGCTGATGACTTAATTCGAATTTACCCTTATGTAACACATTAATTGGCCGAAAACATGTTTTTTTAAATACCTCATCTTCAAGATTACACAAGGTAGTTTTCAATTATGTGTTACATAAATTGACATTAAATCGCTTTTAAGTAATGTAGAAAAGTTGGAAAAAGCTATCACAGCTAAAATTATGTACTAGAAATAACAGTAAGCCACCTTTATTCAATTGTGATTCCTTAGTAATGTTAACCGTATTCGAACCACCCTTAGTGATATGGCTACTAGAAAAATAGTGATAACATTAAAGACAGTGTGTTAGTAGTTCGGTGGAGACCTGGGTTTATGGATCGAATTTTTGTCACTTCACTTAAAGGTGAGCACATAAATTTGGCATACTGTTCTACGTTATTTCCAGTGTATAATTTTCGCAAAAGACTTATTTCCAACCCTTCGGTATTATATTACAGGTTTTGAACTTTGGTTTAACGCTTTTGCACGTCAATTTGACACTTTTGTACTTGGATTTACCACTTTTGTACTGCAATTTAACGTTAGTGGATTTCAAATTAGCTTTTTTGGCTTTAGATTTAACACACTTGCACTTGAATTTAACACTTTTGCACTTGAAATTAAAGCATTGAAATAACTAATTTCTTTTTATTCGCTGTAAAGCATGTGAAATTATATGAAATACGCTTATACAAAATTTTACTAATTGCTATGTAACGTAATTTCGCTGCGACGCTTCCGAAATTACGAAATATTATACGGCGCTTTAAATAAATAACGATTAAGGACGGCGTTGAAGCGAATGACGACTGCTTTGGAGATGGTAGCTGGTTTATGCAGTGTAGGCTTGTGTGCCAGTCTTTCACTCCACAGGACAAACCAATCACAGTTGGGGTGTCTAACGTCTTACCTGCAGATATTCAGCACAAGTCTTGCTCGAACCTTCGTGCACCTGCGGTCACTGGCTTCTTACAACCTAGTTACAAGCAACAAACCACTCTATTCGCGCGCTCACAAGCAGACACGACCCCTTATGATAACACTGGCAGGTGTGCGCCCAAGGAATGCAGTGGCAGCATGTGCACCTTCACACTTATATGTGTACAATGCGCTTCTCATTGTAAACTTCCTGGAAATTAACATATTATCTCTAGTTTATGCTGTGTAAATAGTGGTTTCCGGCCTCCTTATTTTTAGGTTTTCCCACTCGGTTCTCCTTCCGAAACAGTATGTTTACTAATTTTGTAAATGTCTGCCACCTGTAATTATATACTGTAAAAATGCAGTGTAGTGACATTAAAAAACATAGTAGTGATATTTTCGTTTTATTTACTTTTTCCTAATTTTATGGACAGTTCCTCCTTGTGAATTCTTTCGTCAGCTACAAGCTCAATGATTTTGATGCATTTGATGTTTTTGAGTAGCTGCCCCTTTCGACTCGTCGTCGGTCCGTGGCTTCCGTGGCAGGCTTATTGCTTAGTACTACTTGCTCTATAGTTGCCGTACGTACGTCAAGGTCAGTAATAATTGCTGTCAAGGATGATTTCTAACATCCGTTTCGTCATCCCCACTTATACTGGCCAAATAACTTTATGAATCATCACTCACTCTCTTGGTCTTGGCATAAACCACCTAGTATCTCCAAAGTAATCGTTATTTCACTTTCGTTTTCGCTTCAAACACCTCTCTTAATCGTCATTTCTTTAAAGCGCCGTAGGATATTTTGTAGAGTTTTGGGAGCGTTGCAGCAAAATTACATTACAGTAGCAATTAGTAAAAATTTCTGTATGAGCGAAATTCGTATAATTTCACATTCTTTACAGCGAATAAAAATATTAGTAATTTCAATGCTTTAATTTCAAGTGCAAGAGTGTTAAATTCAAGTGCAATTGTGTTAAATCCAAAGACAAGAGAGTTAATTTGAAATCCACTACGTTAAATTGAAGTACAAAAGTGTTAAATTCAAGTACAAAAGTGTCAAATTGACGTGCAAAAGCGTTAAACCAAAGTTCAAAACCTGTAATTAGGCTACTTTTAGAAAATGGACCAAGAAAGCTTAAGGGGCTATGTTGGATTGTAATTTTTGTGATTGTTTGATTTTTATAATCCTTACTTCAATACAATGTGTATAGATTTTCAAAAACACTGTAATATGAATAATATGTGAAAAATGTCTAAGTAAATACTCAGTTGGTTTAAAACTGTGTTGTGGTACACCCAAAATATCTTAAAAAGTACCAAGTGAAATCCAAATCACTTCAAAATTTTAGTTGCCCAGTAGAAACTTTACAAAGAAAACATTTGTTTATATGCAGTCCAGTTACAATGCAACAATACATAAAATTCGTACAACAGTCATATACCAAGAAAGATTAACCACAAAACAATGAGTATTTCTTGTGTGCTGCGGTTTTTAAGTGTTTTGTAATGCACACAAAATACAACAAAAACAATATGCGAAATCGTAATATTAAAAAAATTATCGCGATCAAATAGAATTTTTTTAAATAAAACTTGAACGGCTGTGTTGGATGGTTGGTTGTTGTTTAGGCCACTTATAAAATTTAATCGATAACAATTTTGCATTACTTTTGTTCTTCTATTGGTTTTAAAACACGATCAGATATGAACCACAGTGTGAGCATTAGGTGGTAGTAAATACTATTCAAGTGAGTTGTAGATTTAAAATACATCCAATTACAACAGGAAATTGTATCATTTTAAACCCTAGTGTACCATGTCACCACTACTGAATTAAGGAAACTATGTCGGATTATTGTTTGATTAACCCTGTAGAACTATCACAAAATGATAAGTTGCTGCGTACCCAAAACATACCCACGAGATGTGTATGCAAAGTTGTAATTTTCCCTAACTACTAAGAAACAAATACAATGGTTTTTGAATTACAACATAAGTTTTAACTAATAACTGTTAGAAAGTGCATATTTTTAAAACACTAACATACAGATACTCATAATGTACTTAAAGCAGTGTATTTCTCACACTATGTCTCTATACATAAACTGCTCAATTAAATGAAATATAATGCCAGCATCTGAGGATTGTCTTTCCAACTATTATTGATGACCTTATTGACATAAAAATATCAATAATTAGTAAATGTCGTTATAAGTGCTAACAATTAGTGCATTTGTTTTCTGTGTATATACACAAACCATATTGATTTTTACGAAATAAACCAAAGTTACTACAGTACCGCAGTATGCAGTTGCCAAAGTTATTGCATTACAGTGCAGAGTGCGTCAAGTTTCTCTTTAATATATGTCATGTGACTATATAATATTAAATTGTTGGTTTGTGTAAACCACATGGCTAACGTATTGGAATCGGTGTCTCAAAAAATGAATACTATTCCAAATTAATTTTTGGTCAAATACTGTTCAGTAGGCTTAATGTTTTTCATAGATGTAAACAGTTTCTTCATTTCAAGTTCACCTTCCTGTTTGGTTATTTCCGTAGTCCTCACCATACTAACATGGAATCTACTAAATTTCCATTGTGTTGTGACAAAATATCAGATGCACATACTTGGTTACCTCATTTAAATTCTCTCTAATAATGACGACAAGGCATTAATTTACCACACAATAATGTTAAACTGCATGCAGTTCAACTTTTTAACATGTTTTACGAAATGAATGTAATAGAATTTTATTTGCAAATTGCAGAGCCTGCATTGTCTTTGCCAAACAGTCAATTGGACATGGTATAATCCATTCGTCAGCATCTGTTGAAATTATAAAAACAATGCTTGTCTTTAATTGCAAAGTAAAATATGTAAGAGTGTGCACCGTGGTTGCTCTGGACGTGTGACATTCTATAGTTTGCAAAATGATGGCCGCTGTGTATATTGGTGACTAAGGTGTATGATAGGTAGTGTATGTAGCAGCCTCAAAAAACTTTCTAAAATTTACCTAATTGCATGTATTATTGACACAATGCAATATTTTGTCGAGGGACTTCATAAATGTTTTCCTCCCTTCCTGATCGAAACTTATTCCATTATAAAAAATCAACTCTGAGACCTCTGTGAGCCGAGCTATTCGAAGAAAACCCCGTTAGGACGGATGTGAGTCCTAAGCCGTACCTTTGCCTCATTTGCACTGCTCACAATTTAGCATGATGGTTAGTTACGAATGTCATGTTCCCTCTCTAAATAGGCAAACAATTTTCAAAGCACTAGCATCTACCTAGTTTAATAGGTATACCAAGGATGACTGTGAGCTGACCTCATAATCAAGTAATTCCGAAGACAAACTACACAGAATGTGCATAGCAATCTCGAAGAATGAAATACTAGTCAGCATACTTCAGACAACGTAACAAAACACAAATTGACAATGGAGCGTTTGTACGGGATAAAATGTACGAATTATTAACATTTGGAAATATTAGACCTTTGTGTCAACCAACGTTTGTCAAACTCGCTTGAGTTGCTCCTCCTCTTAACGTGTTGTGAATTAATGAAAAAAAGTGCTCCCAGTCTCAACTCGATTCAGTGTAGAATCCTTCCCCAAATTGCAGTTTACAATATATAGTTTCCTTACTGACGTGGAAACTATAGATTGTAAACTGCAGATTTGAATATATCACAAGATATTCTAAATTTTAGAATTTTTGTGTGAATTTGTTACAATTGTATAGCACAAAATTTAATCCAACATAATTCATGGTTCTTAACAGGCTACAGTGTCAGTTATAATGATTTGTACCACCTATGGTTTCGGCATAGGATCCTCCCTCGATCTGACGTATTTGCTAACGGATGCATTGCATGCAAACTACTGCAGCGTAATTATGCTTTTTAACAATTTATCTGACTTTAATGCGCTTTCTAATACAAAAATTAGATCCGCCATACACCATGCTTCCTAACACATTACAGCACCAATTATATCAACTCATGCTCCCAGTCCCTATGTATCCCAGAAACGAATCTCCCTCTCAAACGTGACTTATTTACTGACAGATGACTAAGCATTACGTTCACGTTGTTCAATCTCTAGGCATCGATCCATGCTACACACAGTCTCTTGGACCCAGACAGCATCATAAAATCGCTATACTAATTATTACGAAGCAAGAACATTACAGTTATTGCTCGGAATTCTTTCACCAACATAATTATCTCTTTTTTTAATACAACTTTGAGGTACAAACACACACTGAGGCTTACAGGCATATCGTTCGCATTTATTGAAGAAAATTATTTACAAACCTTATTGTGATTTTAATGCAAGGGTTCAAGTTGCAGGTTGAAATCTGTCACATACTCATGGTTCCTACCAGATCATATTATTATTAGAGGAATTCTTTCTCCTTTTGGTTGCTGATCCTATGTCATCCCAAATCAACTTATCCTTTTGGAAATAATCGTACAGTCGTGCCATAATTGGAGCTATATACCAGTTCTATAACTACATTCATTTTACTGAAAACTATGCAGGAATTTATGTACTTTGGGTTTTGTATATCATCGCACAACACCATGTATTCAGCAATGGATGCAGCATACATGCAGCATGTATGCAGCAATGTATGCAATTTGTTTAGCAGCAATACATACAGCTGCTCAAAAGGAGCCGGCATAATTGTTTTGACAGTTCATTGTCATCTACTTATGTTATGCTTTCAGCCTATTTTAACTTTAATTACAAAATAATTGTTAAGGTTTCTCATTATTTGAGAAAATCTATTTCTAAACTCAACGATATTAATAAAGACATGCATTACTACACAATTTTGTAAAAATTGCGGTACAATGGAATGGTAATTTTTTTCCAGTTCTATCAACTGTAGAAGCGTAAGCATAGTTACAAGTCAAAAAATTATCTAAATGAGTAGGATCGGCTTTGTGCATTAGGCTTAGTGGCTTTGAGTCATTAGGCCTTGTGCAGTAGGCTTTGTCTATGAGGCTGAAAAATGCATTCAGAGAATACCGATAAAAAGCTGGAACCAAATTACTTGTTCTCTGAACCATACTTTTACGATAATGATTAAGAGTGTGAAGAAGGAAGGAAGAAGAACTCACGGAATGAAGCCCAGAATTTAACGAATTAACAACTTATACTCACTTCTTTTATTTGCTGTTGATCTATTTAAATATAAATTAGAAATTTTCTATACTGAAACCCGCATCAGAGCATACTTATATTTTCAAACTGTGGGATTTAACAACTGAGTTAATCCGCTTAAAAATGAAACAATTAAAAATTCCTTATTCGTTAAAACTTGTAGTACAAACAAAATTGCTGGGATGGTAACTGTAATCCTCCAAAACTCCCCGTTCTTATTGGAACTTTTTGTAAACTCCCGTTAAAGCTTATTTAATCCTGTGTTAAAGGAAAACTTGTGATAATGCAAGTGGGTTAGAGAAACTACCATTCACTATGCGGACCTATGGTTATCTCGATGCTATTTTTCATACTTATTTACAAATCTAGTTTAATGTGCGGCATTCTCTTCAATAGTAGAATTAGTTTTTTTTCTAAATGGATTTTCAAAGTGGGAGTAACTTTAAGAAATACTTTGGTTTAATGCGGTCTTATGCACTATAACTTTTAAAAGGAATGACGCTAAAATCTTCATAAACAGGGTCAGGGTTGGTTATTGGTCATATAATTAATTGAAATTATGATAAATACTTCTTTCTAATAACCCTACTGTAAAAAACAAGAGCATCGTGTATAAATATAAAACTAGTTTTTTTTTTCATTTAAGAAATTGTTTTTATATTTTTGTAGGACGAAGTTCATGTGGACTAACGGATTTTTACGAACTAATGGAGGCCTGCCAAACATTCGTGAAAAGATTCGTGCATGGTGTTTGTAAAATCCATTATCTTATAATCGGATTTTATTATTTTTAGCAAAAGGTTTTCTTAAAACCAGTTGAGCGGTAGTTAGTGCGTGAACGTTTCTGAGATGCTACAATTAACATTGTTTTAAACATGTCTAGGATGCATAAACCCAAAATTGACCCTAACCACCCACCAATATCGCTGAGAAGAGCCCTTAGGGAATATGAAGGGATCTTTATGTAGGTTTCAACCACATTGTGACTTGCGCCAAAACTGAAAGAAAGATACCCACCGTATGCAGCATTTATTTGGGTTTCGTAGATTCGTTTGCGACATGGTGGTAGACAGTTGCAGTCTGTTGAACTTGACGGTAAACTAAACAATTCCCAATATGTTAAATAGGAATGAAGGCGTGGTCCTCAGCTAACTGCCTCTGTCTAAATCCTGCTAATGTGTTGTTATGTGCTGTTTACACAACAACTCCTGCAATTTCAGCGACATCCGACATGACGTCGTCTCATTCCAGATTCCGTGTCCTCGGAATTCTTACAGATAATTCTCTTAAGCTTCGCCAGTATGCATATTTCCTCAATAACAAAGTTATGAGAAATCCCATTCTATTCTTAAATCCTTCTATATACACTTAATACTAAACATTTTACTTACCTTTTTAAGGTTTTTCCGGCTTATTCTTAAGTGTTTTTAAGTCTCTAGGTCTTGTTACGACTCTTTTTCCCATATTGAGACCTGCCATGTTGACTAACTAAGCTGTGTAGCCCTCTACACCACCTACCGAAACAGAAACTCCTTAATCAACCTCAACTTTCTTCGTCTGCGACTCAACAGAGCCATTGATGTTTGAGACCTCATTCTATTTTTTCTAAATTTTAAATGAAATAACGTCAAAACAGCCGATTTTTTCTATTTTGCTGCTGCCAACATCAGGCGCCTCAGTCTAAGGCTTCTTGACAAGCATTTCAAGGTAACCATTAAGCATCACTTTTTCTCTGAAAGACTAGTGCCCTTTTGGTACTTTCTTCCTCCTTAAATCATGGCTGCCCCCAGTCTTAACTGTTTCCAAGAGCGTTTGAACATGATTTTTCAATGTTTTCTCTTGCTTTTTTCCCTCTTGGGGAACTTGTGGTTTGGCACAATTGTTTTAGTCTAGGCTTGGAGCTGTATGCCACTTTACAATACTAATACTATTACCATCCAGGACTGAACGAGAATTGACCCGCCTTTTTGGTTTTGGTATCTTGTAGACATGCGAGCTCCTGGTGAGGTCAGAAACTGTCTATATTTGTTTTAAAAAACAATAATCATACGAGGACTACAGTGTGGATTTGATTTCGCTCTTTGTGTTAAGACACACGCTCACTCGCCAAGATTCAATGACAGTATCAACGTCCGTCCTGTAACTTATGTAGGAGAATGGCGACAACTAGACGCTTGTGTCATTTACAGATAAGTCAGTTCGGCTGATTTCAGGCATCAGAGAAAAAATATCAGTGCAACAACAACGTTAAATTTTGTTTGATCAGGAGGTTTTGGCCACTTGACTATACAAAAGTCACGATTAGTGACACATTCTAACGTTTTCTTGCTGAAAAAAAGTTGCCAATGTCGTTATTGTTCTAAGTACGTACTACATAGCCGTTGCTTTATATTTAATCATGTAAGTTCCAGGGAAAAAATTGGACCTTATCACTGGTGGAAAAAACAATACAGAGATTATTGATATCTCCCCAAATCGACATCGACATTGTAGCCGTGATATCAAACGCAAAGTTCTTTCGCCAAGTTATCTCATCGACTAAGATTTCAAACGTCATTCGAACTACATGAAAATAGCGCACCAAGCAATTTTTGAGAGTTGGTTTGATCACCATGGCGAAAGTACTTGACGTTTCATATCACGGCTGCAAATGGCGATAAAGCTTGAACGGAATCATTATGAAGTTTTGCTTTGTCGAGACATAGTTTATTCCAATTCACTGCTTCTTGTTGTGCACTACAAACCCCTGTGGCTTGTGTGTACCACCGAGCAGGATAGAGCCCACCTCCACTGGTATCATTAGAATAAAAAATAATTTACTTGCATGCGGTAATTTCGTTGGCACCGTGCATATAATACTTAGTTGTTACACAAAATGAAATGCAGCATTGTTAACGGGTCCAATCCTATGAAGTCCTGGCGAGGAAATCAAATTGTTCGCGTTCCACTAAACCTGACGTAATTAGAAACCAAATTAGCTATTAGTTGTTCTGGATTCTTATACGGCTTATTCATTTCAGGCAAAACTTGATTCAAGAACTTTTTTGAAGTGCGTTCGTTTGAATAGCGCTTCAGTCATGGAAGAACTAAAAGTAAGGTTTTTCTCATGGTATTTTGAATCAAATTTATGGTTACACACTGTAACTGTTGTATAACACGGTGGACATGTCAAGAGTAAAAAAGTAGTTAATAAAAGTAATCTGTATGGAATATTTTAAGACAAAACACAATGGGCAATGCATAACTGAGTTAAAAGTATAGGCAATGGTCATCTGATGGGAGATAACATTATGGTGTTATACATTTACATTTTCGGTGGGCAACAACAGGACTAGTGGCGCACACCTTTTGGGTGGATCTCAGAAGATGACATTCGCGGGCTATTATTTTATGAAGTGGCATTGAGGTTTCGGGTAAACTAAAGCAATGGTCACCATACAGTGATTACATATGGTATTACACAGTAACATCATAGGTGGGCAATAACAGGGCTGGTGGCTCACCATCATAAGAGATAAGAGATGGTGCTACACGTTCCGTTCTGAACTGCTGCTTTTTTGTAGTTGAAGATGGTATTAATACAGTAGATAAACGCATTACAGCCTGCGTATATTTATTTTCAAGCGACGCTATACGATTAAAAATGACAACCATTTAGCTGCAATACGGCTATAACCCTAGTTTTAATTTAAATTATTTCAACTGCTCATCTATTTATGAATTTAAAAAAATTGCACAAAATAAACACGTTTACAAAATGGCTGCCCTAGCATCAAATTGGCAGCAATTTTAGATTGACAACAAATATAACACATTCACTATTTTAATTTTTTATCAACTTGTTTCACTTTTTGCACTACATTTAAAAGAAAAGAACCAAAACAAACACAATAATAAATCCTTTCAAAATGGTGAACATTCCAGAATGAGGTCAACAGCAGCAAGTTTGTAATTTTTAGTTGCATGAATGGTTTCGA
>JAHWFP010043066.1:0-11193 GCA_023313725.1 Lithobius niger | reverse complement strand
GCCCCGTCTGCAAGTTAATCTCTGCGATTGTCTCCTGGAAATAGCCGCTGCCGGTGTTTAGTCTTTTTAAGAAAATTAATCGCGTTCGCAATATTTCATTAATACACCCAGACCCAGAAAAGACGCATACTTCTGTTTTACTCAATGCTAAAAAAAACTGTATCACTGAGAAAGTCAGCATTCAGTACGCAAGCAAGCCTTCTGCTGCAAGATAATCTCCGTGATTGTTTCCATCAACTTAGAAACAATTCACGTCGGCACCACGCACCACCAAATTGTTGCAAGTAATTTTCCTTCATTTGCTCGGAATGCAAAATTTGTTGCCGAAACAATTCAACTTCGCTCTCCAAGTCTGCATCTACAAAATAAATGCGCCTTTCCTTCATATCATGCTGCCAATTTCGAGGCCCATGAGGGACCGCAAAATTAACAACATATCGTAATTTTGTTTGAAGTTGTCCGCTTTTAGTTGATACGCCGATTCGTTCATTTTCCTTCATTTGCTCGGCGAATGCAAAGATTGTTGCCGCCCACTTTAAAACAATTCAACTTCACTCTCCGCGTAGGCGTATCTACAAAATAAATACGCCTTTCCTTCGTATCAGTCTGCCCATTTCGAGGCCCATGAGGGACCTCGAAATTAACAACATATCGTCGTTTTGTTTGCAGTTGATGGGCGGATTCGTTCATATTCCTTCATTTGCTCGGCGAATGCAAAGATTGTTGCCGCCCAATTGAAAATAATTCAACTTCACTGTCAAGTCTGCATCTACAATATAAATGCGCCCTTCCTTCTTATCAGGCTGCCTATTTCGAGGCCCATGAGGGTGACGAAATTAGCTAACTGGGGAGAGCGACGGAAAACCTAGCAAACCAAGGAGCCCTAAGGAAGGTTGGAGCTATAAGAGTCAAACTTAGAACTATCTTAAAACTAAGTCCTGAGGTTGCCTGTATACCACTCCTCCAGGTCCTTGTTCTCAGTGAGCTGCGCCACCAGTTGCTTGTAACAGCAACCTCAGGGGGTCAAGGTGGACATAAGGTCGTATGACCGGCACGACCCAATGAGCTCCTAGATACCTAATTGACTTGCAGCTACCAAGTCAGGTTTTTTATGTTGAAGCTAATACTCACCAATGAACACTGCTAAACACCAGATAAATGCTGAAACAAGTAATAAACCCTGTTAGTTAAAGGCAAACAAACTCATTCAAGGTAGGCTATAATTCATGAGCCTAAAAGGAATAGAATGTAGGCCTTAAAAAAGACCTACAAAAGGGCCTCGAAAATAGGCCTGACAATAGGCTTGCAAGAAGGCCTCGAAAATAGGCCTCAAACCCTTATAAGCGCATCAGAAAGTAGGCAAGGAAAGCAAGAGATGTTGTCGGCTCTGAAGCTGAAGTCCAAGTGATTTTTATTAACACAAAACATTTCACACATACAAAACTCCGCATGCATAAAAGGAGGCACGAGCCATGACAAGTCAAGAGCCCATTGGCTAAATGAACAGGAAATACAACTAGCACTTAAATCATTAAAGAAAAGCCCCCAGATTTGCGACATATTCCGGCCCCACAGACGATCTGAAGTTCAATTGGGAGCAAATCTTGCTTATCTTCCGGAAGGCAATCCTTATACTTGAAATACTTCATGACGAAAATCTTCAACGAGAACTTGATTTCTTTAAAATCTCAACCAAGCTGAGACTCTTGCCGACTTGCTTTCTGCGACTAGCACCACGATAACTTGCGAGGTAAGAACCCTTTCTTGAGCTCCAGACGAGTATTGCTTCAAACTTGTCATCAGTTCAGCATAACCGTAGAGTCTGTCATCTTCATGATACGATAGGGGATGCTTGGAAATGCAGCCTAAACCAAGACTTCGACAGTCATTGAAATGACATGGACGGATGCCCATGTCAAAAACCCCTTCACTTTGGACTGGTGGAGGCGCATTAGGAGACATAGCCCTCATCGTGAAGAATTTAACTAGTAAAACCTGCGCCTCTGCCACCGGAGTCCACCGGAGAGGACGAAAAATGTGCCTGACGAGCCCTTCCTCAACAGCATAGGTTGGTGCTGGCCACGACCGAAGAGTGTGAAGGGGTTTGAAAAATTGAATATGAACATAACTAGCTAAAGATTTGCTTCGTATGAACTAAGTGTCTGTGAAAGCTAGTCTAACTGGTAATGTGTACCTCAACGATTATGCTTCATTGTTATGATGTGAGTGTATGTTTCTGTTTGAACACAAAATTTGACACTTCTAAATGTGAATAGTGCCAAACCTGTGAACAAATGACGTAGTAAGACCCTATGCTATTTCTAATGGGCAGATTTTTTGAATGGCTCGACGAAGGAAACTGCCGTTACTCATTTGTAACATAACAGAGCAAACTTTGGCATCACGACCTTCCGTGAGTTCTGCTACTCTTGCCATCTTCCATTGTCCTCTGGGAACTCGTTCGTCCTTGAGCAAAACAATATCATTAACCTTGCTTATGCTTTCGTTACGAGGTATCTTCAAGACATGAGCAGTCCGAAGCTGAAGAAGATATTCCTGGCTCCATTTATTCCAAAAATTGTCCAATAGACGTTTCCTGAAGGCCCACCGCTTCCTAAGAGAATCCTTTGTAGGCATTGCAGAAATACATGGAAAGACTTCTGACAAAACACAACCCGATCTTCCAAGTAAAAAATGAGAAGGAGTGATATATTCTTCATCATTTGAATCTTCAGAGAGTGCAACAAGAGGCCCTCAGTCGATGGTGGTCTCAACCTCCGCGAAAATGGTACAGAGTTCCTCAGAATCGAGCAAAGATGAGCCAAGTGTTCGCCTCAAGTGCCTCTTCACGGAGCCAACCATCCTCTCATAAAAGCCTCCCCACCACGCAGCTTGAGGCGCTATGAACCACCATTCAATTCCTTCATGAGCAGCTTGATTCTGCACCTTTAAAGTTGAAGTCAGACACCATGCTTCACGGAGGAGACGGTCCGTCTGCTGAAACGTTTTGGCATTGTCGCTATAAATAATTTTACAACAACCTCTTCTGGCAATAAAACGACGAAAGGCTAGCAAGAAGGGCTTGATGCCTTGCGAAGAAACCAACTCTAGATGAACGGCTCTGGTTACTGCACAGGTGAACAAACAAATATAACATTTTTACTTCCCCGAGGCGGACCGGACCCAGAGAGGTCCCGCAAAATCCAATCCTGTCACCTGGAACGGCTCCGACTGCTGAATTCGTGCAGGTGGCAGGGGTGCCTCAATCATTGTTGCAGGTTTCGCTTCCCACTTCCGACATATGAGGCAGCTATGCAAGGCTCTTCGTACTACTTGCCTACCCCGAATAATCCACGCCTTTTTCCGGACTTGTATTAGTGTTGATTGAATGCCTCCATGTAGAACTCGCTCATGCTGGTCCAATATGAACAACCCTACCAGCCTGTGGGACTGAAGAATGATAGGATGCTTCAGTTCTTCCTTGATCCTTGCAAACTCCAAGCGTCCTTTCATACGAATAAGGCCATCATTATCCAAAAACGGATTAAACTTTAAAAGACGAGATTTCCTATCAATGCTGGATTCTTTATACAGGGATCTATGATCATGTGGAAAGCACTCCTTTTGAATGACTTGAAACCAGTAGACTTCTGCATCTTCACGTTCCTTGGCCAACAAAAATGGAAAACTGACTATTTCCGTTTTTCTGCAGTTCTTTATAAATCGAAGGATCCAAGCAGTTATTCCAATAAGTTTGTTCCAAGACGAAAACCGTGACGTATCAAGCATTGCCTTACAAGCGTTTGACAAATTTACAACTGCTGTTGCTTGCTCTTGTAAAATTGATGTCTGTGATGCTGAGTCCGCTTCTGGACATGAAATTGGCCACTTTGAACGATCTTGAATTAGCCACTCAGGACCCTTCCACCATGACTGACTATTAACCAACTTACTGAGTGATTGGCCTCTAGTTATAACATCAGCTGGGTTGTCTTTAATACTGCGGTAAAACCAGGAATCTGAAAACGTCAAGGCTTGAACTTCTTGAACTCTTCTCCCTACAAATAGTTTCCATTTTGCAGGGGACCCTGCAATCCATTCTAGAGCGACTTTAGAATCGGACCAGAAAATGGTAGTGACTTCCTGTTTCTCCCAAGCTTTCTTAATTGATGAAGCCAATCTTGCAGCCAGTAAACAAGCTAACAATTCCAAACGAGGTATGCTAACTAAATCCAGTGGGGCTACTCTAGCTTTTGACGTAATCAAAGATGAAATACAGACATTGTTTTCATTTTCACATCGTAGGTATGCAACTGTTCCATACGCCTTTGGAGAGGTATCACAAAATAAATGAAGCTGCCAGCTTGAACTTGACCCTTCGATTGTCTGATACCATCGCGGTATACAAAGTTGCTTCAAAGCTGAAAGATATTTCTTCCAAGATTCCCAAGACTCGTTAAATTGCTCTGGAATTTGATCATCCAATCTTTAGACGCCACAAGTCCTGGAGTAATATCTTGACGACAATAGTTTTTGGAGAAATGAACCCTAGTGGGTCAAATACTCGAGCTAAGATTTCAAGAATGCCACGTTTTGAAGCAGAACTTCCAGGTACAGCCTCCAAAACTGAAGAAGATTTCAAGGAAAGAGAGTCAGAAATAGGATCCCACATCAACCCTAGAACTTTCAAAAGCTCGACTGGTTCTTCCGTTGACAAAATCCCTCTTTTCTCCCATTCTTGACATAAATTGCTGTCGTTAGTGGCCCACTTCTTCAACAACATTCCTCCTTGAGCCATTAAATTGCCAACGATTTTCTAGTTGAAGAACTTCCTGCTAGCATGTCATCGACGTAAGTGTTCTGATCTATTATGCGTTTTATTTCGTGATTAGAACTCGGATGAATTTGCGTATGCAGACGAATCGTTGCGGCTAATAAGAAGATCATCCCAAAAAGGACCCAACTCATCCGGAAAACTTTGAGTTTCGGCTCATAATCCTTTGTCCATATTTCAACCGTCCACAGAAACCGAGTTGCATCGCGATCTTGTGGTTGTAGCTTCACCTGCAGGAAAGCTTTTTCAACATCGCTTGATATTGCGACCTTATGCGCCCTAAAACGAAGAAGTAGATCCATTATTAAAGGATTTAAGTTCGGGCCTGCATACTGACACTGGTTTATTGAAAGACCATTGTTGCTGTGAGAAGATGCGTCAAACACGATTCGTAGTTTAGTCGTCTTTCGATCCTGTTTAATAATGGGATGGTGGGGCATGTAATAAACAGAGTTTCCATTGTTGACTTCCATAGACACTTCTTCTGCATGTCCATTGTCAAGATACTCATGTATCCCCTTGCGATATCTCTCTAGTTTGTCCGGTTCTTTCTGAAGACTGAATAGAAGACGTTTCAAACGCTCTTTTGTTAATGCAAAATTGTTGCACAATTCGTGTTTATTTTCTGCCCATGGAATTTCAACGGAATAACGACCATTTTCAAATACTGTTGTTTCTTGAAATTTTTTCAACACTTCGACATCTTGCAGAGTCAAGGATGACTTCTCTTCCGTAGCCATTGTTCGAGTGTGATCCAACTCCCATATTGTTGACAATTGGGCGTCAAGTTTTTCCATTGTAGAAGAGTCAGAAAAAGAGAGTAGAGATACCATTGTTGTAGTTTGATTGTATGTGTAGGTGCTGCCTTGAAGTAGCCACCCAAAGATGCTTTCTGTTGCCATAAGATACGATGTTAGCCTCTTCATGTGACCAGTCATCACTCGCCAGTATACATCTGCTCCTATCAACACATCTACTGTGACCGACTCGCCTGGATCCATTAAATGTGTCCAAGTCTGTGTACGCTTGCTTCTAAGGAAATTTTCTATTCGTCCCGACTCCCACAATTTCAAGCCACTACAAATTTCGTCAACTTGTAAAGCTTCTAATTGCAGCCGTGCTTCGTTGACACCAACAAGTGTGATTGGAACACGATAATTAACTTGCGTAGTTTTGTTCCCTCCAAACGAGTTTACAGCAATTCTAGTTCCTAGCAGTACTGGTAAATCGAGTTTTTCTACCACTTCTTTAGCAACAAAGGAACGTTCTGACCCTCCGTCCACGAGCATAACGACTTGATGACGTTTCCCATTGTGGCAAATCCACACACGCATTGCTTGAAGAATCGACATGTTGTTTACAGAGTTGCGAGAAGAGCTTGAATCACAACTTGCGGATGCAACAATGGATTTTGATGCTTGCTTTGGCCTGTTAGCGTCTCTTGTTTCTCTTTCTGGACACAGAGAAGTGTGATGCGATTTTTTTACACAGACGGCATACTATAACAAAGTCGCAGGCGTTAGTCACGTGTCGCTTTGTCAAACAATTCAAACATCTTTTATTTCTGTTCAAGGCTTGAACACGTTCTTTATTGGAGACTGCTTTTTGGCATTCGGCTGAGTGATGTAGGGTATTGTCGCAAAAGAAACAAAATGTCTTCTTCCTCGTGAATTGCTTCAGTTTTTTCGCTAGAAATGCGGAAATCTTGCTCAATATTTTTCAGTTCAGTTTGGATAAAGTTTAAGAGTAAGTCGACATCAACATTTCCTTTGCTATGAGGCTTCCTGTTCCATTCGGTAAGGATTGAAGAAGGAATGGCCCGTAAAATTATTGGACACAACATGGCTCCCATAGCGGTGACGTCAGTTCCTAGTGATTCCAGTGAACGAATGTGCATCTGAGTCGAGAAATCGTTACCGTCTTTAGTCATTTTGACATTTGCAGTTTTCAACAAACTATTTATGTGAGCGTCTACAAGAATTTCTGACTTGCCGTATTTTGCTTTTAGCAAATCCACCGCTATATCGTAGTTGGATTCTGTAAGTTTTAATCCTTGAATTGTGCGTGCTGCGTCATTTTGCAAGTAACCCTGAAGATAGTTAAATTTGTCAACCTTGCTGATATTTGCATTTGAATCTATCCCCAACGAAAACTGGTCCCAAAAACGCTCCCAATCTTGGCTCGAACCGTCGAATTTGCGTAACTGTAATTTGGGCAGTTTTAGGTTGTTTTGTTTACCAACTTGTGATGACGTAGACGATGACGCAGCTGATGACGGTCTAGCTTGTGATTTTGCGGCTGATAAAAAACGATTTGCTCTGACTTTTGTAGCAATAATTGACTCGATGCAATTTTCGTGATCTTCTAGTTCAGTTTCAAGATCTGTGACTTCAATAGCTCTTCTATTCTTGAAAAAATAGGATAGATGGCTGCTTCTTTTGCTTCGAGTTGCCTAAGCCCGATTTCAACTTCATTACAGTCTTCCGCAATTATGTCCTGAGTTATTTTCAAGGAAATACGGTTAATTGTAGTTTTACGAACATTGCGACTTCGTTTTGCTTTCCCGAGATCCATTGAAGCAGCAGCCATGATTATCGCTCATTAATGAATAAAATACTTCGTTTTGTTGCTTTTACTTCCAAGTTTTTATAATTTTTTCTCAAGTTCGCATATTTCTTTTAAGCAGAAAAAAACGTTTGCCGTTTTGGGCCTATGCCTCGAATTTAAATGCCTTTTACAATACAATATTTTCCTTGCTAACTTTTCGTCAGAAATACAGTGACTAAAACTCAGTTCAAAAAAACGACAAATTAAAACATTTTGCTTTCTATATCTAAAAGGCTTTGTCAACGTAACTCACTGAAATAATAACAATTCATTGTCGCATTTAAACACTAAAGGAAAAACATGCAACCGTAAAAGCAAAAGGAGTTCGTTAATGACACACATTAACTTCATTGAAAAAATGTCTGATACAGTGTTGCATGGATGAATAGGCCTACTCTCTACCCAAATTCTGCCGGTTAGCTGCTATTTACGAAATTAAAACGGCAGGGTAGGCCCAAAAGCTGAAAATTAGGTCGTAAATCATGTTGAGATGGCAACGTCAGACCTCTACATCATGCGGCATAAGTGAATAAGCGTACTCTCGAATCCAACGTTCCCTTATTTGATACTTACGAAATTAAAACGGAAAGTAAAAATTAGGCCTGAGACCTGATAATTATGCCTAAAATTAAAACTCTGCCTAGAAGTTAACAAATTCTTTATCCGGTAATTTTGATGGTTACTACTTTTAGATTATAAATATAGAGCGCTGTTGCCATCTGTGATAGAGGTGTGCGCCTGAACATTTTTAAAGTGGCGGAAGTGTAAAGAAGACCGGTTGCGACTAGGTAGTCGCTCCAGCAGCTTGTTGTTCAGTTAATCGAAGGAATTAAATCGTAGATACAATGCGATGTTATGCTTTGTATTCCTAATGAATGTCGAATTTGAATTGCTTCTGTGCGATTAAAAATGAACAGCATTGAATGTAAATAGACTTATTTGAAAGGTGGAAATGCAATTTTTTCAAATAGGTTAACAGTTTATTTCAGCAATCATATAGTTGACGCGATTTTCTTGAGTATAATAATAATAATAATGTTTACTTTCAGCAAAAGTGGGAGTGGGGTTACGGAATGGCAGACCACTGATACCATTCCCAGCTTTAAAAAGAAAAGAGAAAAAGTGAATTTCATATTATGGGAAAGTAATTAAAAGTGAGAAGTGAGTGATTAGTCAAATTTATCGACTACTTCTGCCATTTACGATGCAATGGTGAATTTGTTACCTCTCATAAATAGCATGGCAGAGTAGCCGCAGTCCCTGGTTTGACTAACTACTGGCATTTCCTTGTCGAAATCTGGAATAAGAAGCAATGGCTGCCTTTTGATCCTCTCTCTTTTGGCTAACGGCAAGGCTCCCTTCTCTACTCTCTTCAGATAGTATTGCTACAGATTCAACGGCTGTACCACAATATTAAACAACAAGCTAAACACTACCACAATAATGGAAATGTTATGTACCACAGATGCTTAAAAAATTTAACAAAAATAACAATATCTTTGCCACCATTTGGATTAAAAGTTTGATTATGCAGCCTTTTACGACTAAATCATTGAATTGAACTTGTAGCATGTTCTTTTGTTGACTAGTGTTGTTTGCAACTCCAGCTTCTAACATACTTTTACGTTTCTAAAGTACGATAGACACTTTCTAAAACTTCATTGTGCGTTCTTTCTTAAGCTAATTTTCCTCTGATTCAGCTTTTCTATAGTTTCACCGTCCTGAATTTAACAGCCATAATATCTGCATCAAAAAGTCTCGCTGCAATCTTCATGGCTGTACCACAGTGTTACACAAAAAGTTAAACACTCATACATACAACTTTTAACGTATCACAGAATGGTACATTTTTGCCACCATTCGGAATAAAAGCTTGATTATAGCCTTTCACGTCTAAATTACTGGTGTAAACTTGTGAATTTTGTTGACTAGTATTGTTTACAATTCCAGCTTCTAAATGCATTCTACTTTTCTAAAGTTTGATAGCCAGACATTCGCTTTCTAAAGCTTCATTTGAATTTCATGCTTTCTCTTTGTGAAACCAATTTTTCTCTAATTCAGTTTTTCTAGTTATAACAGACTGAATTTCGGCTTCAAGTGTCTTTGCTGTGCCAAACAATCTTGGTCAGTTAGATTTACACCACAATTTTTCGAGTAATTAAATCAAGTCGCTTGGTTTTGATGTGTTCCCCATCGTAATGTATGTCGAAGTCATCATGTAATTCTTGCAATACTTAAGGCGATTTATAACGATAACCCGCTATCATTAAAAATAATCTATATTTACATGTGCTAATTCTGCAATTATCACATACAAAATGGTCTCAAAAAAATGTATACACTAAGACTACGAACTTGTTCCAGTAAATAGTCATTCAAAACAGAACAAACTCGTCGAACTACTCTTTCCCACCTCATCCCAGTAGTTTTTAAACGTGCGGTAAATTTTCCGCTATTTCAGCGTGACGTCACCACTGAAGTATCGTATTCATCGATTGCACGAGGTGGGTTTTCCCCTGAATCTAAGGTCTAAACATGGTGACCGGGCAGCTCTTCTTCACTATTGGATTGGTCACATCAATTTAATTAACAACTGGTGAATTAAGTACAAAAAAATCGTCTCCTGCTAAGCGATGAAACCACAAGCATGTAAGGCATGAACAGTATTTTAATTTTCGGAAAATGTATTTTTTCCTTTGTCACCTGAATAACAAAACAATACAATGAGGAGACCTTATACCCCTTTATGTTACCTTTCAACGTCAATACTTACAAAAACGATGAAGCACAAGATAAAAAAGTGTGACTGGGTGAGAACAACCAACTACCGAACCACCATTATTGGATTTGGTCACGAAGCATCATTAGAAAACGAACCACATAATTGACATTGAAAATACCACTGTTATTTACAGAGAACCCGTGGAAAAAAAATAAGGATTCTTCTTGAAGCATACACCATTTCTGCAAACAAGTGAAGAGCAATGAACGGCATAAAAAATTTCCCCAACATGGAAAGATGACACGAAATTTTTAAATCATTACACACCCAAGTTCAATGCTTGGACAAATCCAACATGGCGCTTCAGTAGTTGGCTCATCTCCCCCAGTTAGGATTTTTAAACTTGTGTTTCATCATTTTTGCAAGTATTGACTTTGAAAGGTAACATAAAGGTGTATAAGGTCCCATTTTACATTATTGTATTGTTTGTTATATTCAGCGACCAAGGAAAAAATACATTTTCCAAAAATTAAAATAATGTTTCATCGCCTATCAGAAGACGATCTTTTGTACTTATTCTGACTTACCACAAAATAATTGACGTTTTAACTGGTGGAGATTGTAGTTACACAAACCAAACAAGTCTAAAAGAAGGCTGAACAAGTCACTCAACCGTATTTACCTGGTGGACGTACAACTGCTTAGCAACGGCCTTGATCACGCAAATATGATTGGTGAGCAGTAAGCATATACCACGTGTTTCGTAACACTAGCTTCTGTTTTGCTCGTAAAATACGTTGTCAAATAATTGATGTCACTTTTGACGGAAGGGGTGGCATTTGTTGCAATCGGTCTCTCATGTTTGGTGAATTTATGAAAGTGCTCAGGGTCATATTTGTGCAAGTTTGGAATCGTTATATGGTGAGGAGATGAGTCACTTTTAAGGGAATATTACCCGCTACTGAAAAACTGAATTACGCAAATATTACGGTACAATACAATAAATCCTACGAACGCGATCATAGAGTTT
>JAHWFP010042974.1:0-10411 GCA_023313725.1 Lithobius niger | reverse complement strand
TGCTGCGGACAAGGGCTCGGTAGAGGCGCAACATGGCAGCGCGATCGATAACGGCTGGTCCTCCTTGAGCGTAAGCGCTTCCGTATTCAATAGTTGGCGAAACAACACTGCCGACTGTGGGAGGAGAGCGGGTTCCGGCTTGACATTCCCATCATTTGCAAGGGTCTCCCTTGGGAGGGGGGGGTCATTAAGATTTGTGGGCCGGACAGGGCATTCCTTGAAAAACCGCGTGGCTTGAAGGTGTCCAGGGAATGTAGCCTGGACCTTCGTTAAACGGGTCGTCGATGGTGCCCCCTTCCTCGTCATCCTCCTTCCTAGCAGCCTTCCGCTTTGCCAAGCTCTCCAGGGTGATGGTGCTCGCTTTCGGGGCGTTAGGCATACATACGGAATGAATGGCGACCCATTCCCACTGTTTGGCGAAACTGACTACCCTGTAGCAACACCGGGTGCCCCTGGGGCTCTATCACCTCCTCCAAGTCTTGGTGACTCAGTGTCGCCGATTGTGCTACGATTGTGGGCCCGGTTAAGAAACTGCTCTCAAACATTGCACTCATCCTATCTACCAGCTTTGCAAAATTTGCTGGGATAGCCGAAGCACGGACAGCGCCCATTTCCGACTTTTTGTCTTCCGATTTAGGAATCACACCACTATTGTCCCCACCGGGAGCAGTCGTCCTATTTTTTCAACACCACTTTCATACCTTTCCGACTTGTACTTGCCACTTGTCAAGCTTTTCCCAATCTCACGTTTGCTGCTTTTACGAACACTGGGCGTGGGACGATCGTGTTCCTTGTCTCGGCCCGCTCATGTCGCCGGCGACATGTCTATCAGTTGTGGTGACATCGTACCAGTCTCCGGCAAAATAGCGTCCGTCAACAAACTCCCCTACCCATCACTAGCTGGAGCACGGGTCGTCTGCAAATCATCTTCCAAAAACCGTCCAAGTTTCGCATCAAAACTCGATAACAGCTGACATTCCATCTCTTTCGCCTTGGCATCAAACACACTTCCGGCAGTTGCCGCCGCTAATTCAATAAAACGATTCTCATCAAGCGCCGGCCCCTCAACAAAATGGTGATCGGCCTCATACACATTACCATCCCCGTTGTCTACATCAAAATCAACCAGGCCATCATCAATCACGTCCTGTAAAACAACACACCGACGCTACTGCGGATTCAGTCACCACTCCAACTGCACTATCGGCCGCAATGTTTGCGTCATCGATCATTTGTTGGTCAAAAAATACTGCGGCATTGTCTTAAGCCTATCATCCACTGACCGCAACTTCTGTGCTTCTTTCTCCCTCTGTGCTGCTTTCTAGTCAGACTGCTTCCAGGTAAACAAAATCGACTTCACGGTGCCATCATGATGTAGATCCCAGAGGTCACATACTTTGGTTTGAAAGTCACATGGTCGGCACTTGCGCGACACAATGGATGAAAATCCCACGTTAATTTGGTGTGCTTGCACGATTTAAAAGTCCGTTCCATCAAATAAGCTTTGTACTTAGCTTCGGATTCTCCCCTTGTCATTGTAGAATGTTGAATTAGTCCATAAACACAATGTTTTCTTTACAAAAAATGCAGTCAATACACGCACAACCATCCACGATGGCGTGCCTGTAAAAATGATGAAGGTGAATAGGTGGGGGCGCTAACGTCAGATGGGACGTGCAGCGCACCTTGGCGGAGGGGGAGAAAAGTTTATAGAGAGAACATAAAATGGGGATTTTAGTTCATAAACAAGCAGTGTGAAGCGTAAAATAGTGATTTTAGCGGATTTACTGAAGGTAAGTATTTGCAGGAAGTAAGAAACATTTACACACAATTAACGCTGCATTACCTGGTACTTAGCATACTGCTGACTGTTTAAAAATTTAAAACTATGATACCTATCACTGATAGACAATTAAACCAAGGCACAGAAAATATTTTAAAGTTATCTTTGTTAAACGTGTGAAAACAATTTATGGAACAGATTTTTACCACATTTTTTACACTTTTGTTTACGTAACAGGTGTGTGCATTCAAATCCATACTTCACCGTTAATGAAACAAAATTCGGGGCTCGAAATGAGCGGTATCGCATCGCAGTTTGCACCACGATTTTAGACGTTAGCTATACAAAATTGAAATTTGCGTAGCAGTTTAGCGACGCAACGTCATAGCGAAAGAACTTTATAACTATTTAATAGAACAATCATTTTGTTCCGTAATATTCTTAATTCCAATCCCTACAGAAGTTAGGTGATTTTTACGCCACGTACAAAGAATGAAATTGAACGAAACACAATCGTAACATAAAGCATCAGAATATTTAGGTATTAAAAAAATTATGCAATTTATACGTCACACATGCATTTTCTTGTTCTAACTGAACTATCAATTAAAACGAAAACACCGTTTTGCCTGCCAAGAAAAGTTATTATGCTTATAAAAACGGCTAACCATTATTTGTTTTGCATCGCAATTATGCTACACACTTTTTTCTGGACATTTTGAGCACTGAAATTAGCTGCAAATGATTAGAAACAAAGAAACAAATGGGACAACGGAGCCAACATTGCAAACTGCTGACTCCACATCCTCAGCAGTTCACAATATTGGCTCCATTTTGTGCTTTATCTCTTTAACATTTCCACTTATTTGGATTGATTGCAAGTCGAGACGTAAACAGAAAATGAAGAAAAGAAAATCAACTCAACACATTTATTGATGAGGTATAAGTTTTAGAACTAAAAGGTTTAAAGTCATTTCGTTTACAAAAATAAAGATGCACTTTGTCTTAAATCATCTTTGCTAATTTAAAAGTGCAGCACAAGTAAAAATATGCGTACTACCAAAAGCTAAAAAATCGGCTATTGCTGTTTATAGTTGAATCTGAAGTAGAACTCGTGCCGTGCTATAATTTAAATGATCGTGCTGAACTTCTGAATCGTGGCTCCATCATTTTGTCGGCTGCACTGTAATCCCCCACGCAACTTACCACCAAATTGCAATTTACTGGTCGTGTATCTCTTGATGCCAAGGCTTTGATTATTGCAGTCTGGACGGCAAACTCCTTTTCTCCATCTCCTCTAATTAGTTCTAACTGTTTTTCAAGAGTAGCAACACACTGTAAACACGAGGTTTTAAACAAAACTTAAACGCATATTGTTTAAAATTGAGAACGTATGATAATTTCATCAGAGAACCTCTCTTTACCAATTCTAAATTATCGGTTTCAATCAGCAATTGGGCATATTTGCCAAGCGTATCATATTTCTTGTCTGCCTCCCTAAAACAATTAAATTTGAAAAATGTAGTAAATTTATTTTATCTTTACAAAAATAATAACCACCCTTCAAATTAAAGAGTCAGCTGTTATTTACCCGACTTGAAGTTCTGCTAATTTTGGGTAAATTTCTAACAATTGTCTCCGCTGCTCCTTATCATCACTCTTTTCGTAAAACGAAGACAAGCCCTAAGAAAAAAAATGAAAAATAAACAATTAAGGCTGTACTGGTAACAGTTTTACTGATACCGGTTAGACAATGATGAGAGTTTACCTGATTGTGAGCTGATACTTGTGTCAGACTGATATCCTGCTAAAACTGATTTTTCAAACTTTCCAAAAGCAATGATTTGCAAAATTGGTAAACAAATCTTGTAAACATTTCTATTGTAATACGTTTAACACCTAACACAATATTGTAGTTAACTATATGTTGCAAACATTTAGTAAAAATAATAATACAGCAGCCTTAAACTAAATCAATAAACATCTAAGGTTAGGTTGTTTAGCAACTGACTAACAAAAAATCAAGTTATTTGCTTTTATTTGGATTAAAACCACTGGATATATCTCCTAAAATTCAAAAGTAGACATCAAAATGGGTCAAAACTGGCCAAATATCGAAAGAGAGAAAATTGCCGGCCCTGGCAGGCCAGCTAAATTTTATTTCTACTGCCTAAAACGAAAATTTACTTGTAAATTTAGCTTTCTTATTCTCTAATGTTGTTTCCCTAGAGATTAAAATGTAAATATAGGCAGCTCTGTAACCCTAGTACTAGTACGCATGCGCGTACTCCTCCTATATAAAGACCGTAAGGCGAAAGAGGCCATCTTTCTTTAATTCTTTATGTCATGGTGATGACTCAAGAGGAGAGGTAGGGTGGTACAAGTAATGTATATTTTGGTTTTAGGCAATAGAAACAATATTTATCGGGCCTGCCGGGACCAGCAATTTTCTCTTTCTATTGCCGTTGAAAATGTTGATTACCTGTATATTTAGCATTTACAGAAGACCTCGTCTGAAATGGCAGCGGGCAACACCAGACAGGCACCCTAGAGTTAGGAGCTGGTCCCACAAAGTCACAGACTTCGCATTTTATAAAAAATTTTCAAAAAAAATAAAAAAAATAAAAAATAAAAAACTAGAAAATCGGTCCTTTTCTGATTTGGTGGTCCTGAAAAGGGCCGTCTGTCTTGCTTCTGCTACAGTGCTTGGGGGGAGGAGGGGGGTTGACGGCACATCTAGCTGCTACAATGGGTCCCAGATGATAAAGTCCATCAGTGTAGTTTGTCATGCCAAGAAGGTAGTGGCTCGTGAAAACTAACTGGTCCTTCCGTGAAGCTGCTCTGAAGATCTCTGGAGCGGCAATCTTGTTGTGGAAGGCTCACGATGGGTGATGGCAGGAACCTCATGGGCTTTGACCCTAATGTTGTTGTCATTGCAGTTTAAATTGGGGTCGTTGTAAGCATTGGTGATAACAGTTTTAATCTAGTTTGCAATCATTACTGGGATGGTTTCGCCAAAACTCGTTTTGAAGGGTAGGAATAGTTGATTACGTCTTTTACGAATTTCACTGCTGTGAATTCTTTCGAGATAAAAGCGCAATGCTCGAACTGGGGAGAGGAAACGGTCGGGTTTGTCGCCAAGCATTGGTGATAGCGCTGGGATGGTGATGGTTTGATTGGGTTGAGTGGTTTTCTGAGTCTTTGCACGGAAAGAGTTTCTTGGGAGTCAGATAGCCGGCTTCGAAATTGTTGGAAAAGAAACCATGAGCTGGATCGTCGGAGAGGGCTTGTATTTCGCTGCAGCGCAGACTTGTGGCAAGTGTAACATGAAATATCGTTTTGCGAGTGAGAAGGTGAAAGTTTTCTTATAGATCGACATCACTGCCGTTTTACTTTGGTTTTAGAGAAAATACTCACAGTAATAAGGATACGCAAAACAAAAAAATTTGTTACAGTCAATTACACGCGAATTTTCGTTGGCCAATTTTCTGCCACCTTCTTCAGGCCAAGCCCAGAGTTCTGCTCGCAACAACAACAACAAATGTCAACAGAAAAAAACAATTTGAATTAGGCGTTTTTCTCAGTGGCACTTGGCTCCAATAGGGCAGTACTAGTTGTTGGAGGTCCTGCCCGACAGTGCTTCTGCATTCCAACTACGGAAAAGAAGATTATCTGTGAGCACTGGAATCCCTTTCTATTTTACACTGCAGAGAAAACAAAATCCCTCTGCTAAATGAGCAGGCACCTGCAAACCCAAAAATTAAGCAGTTTGCCACCCCAGACCTAGTACACCAACTCGAATTCCAGTGGAAACCATTCCAACAACTAGTACTGCCCTATTGGAGCTAAGTACCAATGAGAAAAATGCCTAACTCAAATTTGTTTTTTCCGTTGACGTTTGTTGTTGCTGGTGCAAACAGAACTCTGAGCTTGGCCTGAAGAAGGTGGCAGAAAATTGGCCACCGAAAATTTGCTTGTAATTGACTGTTACAAACTTTTTGATTTTGCGTATCCTTACTGTGAGTAAGGTGACAGTTTCAGTTTAGGAGTGGTTCATACGTTCCTTCATCAGAGATGCCAAGACGATGGAGAGATCCCAGTATGGGAAGAGTCGTTTGGTGGTGGGTCTCTCAACTTCGAAAGACTTCAAGAAGGTCAGTTTTGCCGGTTGTTTTGAAAACGGAGTTTAATGCCAAGTGATTCACCAGTATTGTGGATCCTTTTAAGCCCTCGTCAAAAGGTTCAGTTCGGGGCTATTAACAGGAAGGTTCCCTGGGTTGGCCCTATTTTAAAAGGTCCTGAGGCAGGGAGGAAGGACCTGAATGGAGGGAAGAGGTAGCCAATGAGGTTTGTCTAAGGATGTGCAAGAGTGTCTACTGCACATGCCAGTTCGTCCAGGACTGGACTGATGAAATGGCATTTGTGAAGTCTGGAAGAGGAGTATGCAATGGCGTTCCGTCTTCCAGGAAAGTGCAGAGAAAGAATCGTTGTTTTCAATTTGACGCAAGGGTTGAAGATTTTGAAGGTGATTTCGTGAATTTTACTTGACTTTGGTCCACCTTCTTTCCAAGATAGGCAACAGCTGTTCTATTGTCAAGTTGCACTAGAACTGTTTTCCCTGTTACAAAATTCTGAAAGTGACGTAGGTTAACAAAACTCGGAAAAATTCCGGAAAAAAATTACCGCGCACTTTCGAGGATGTTTGTGTAATCTTGATCTGCACTTGTCCATAGGCCTGAAGTTTTGTGTTGAGCAATGTGTGATCCCTATCCTTCCAGTGCGGCATCTGTAAATAGGTGAATGTTTAGCTGGGGTTTGTGAAGGGGACCGTTTACGAAAAGGCCGTGACGTCTGACCACCATAGTAGGGTGTGTGTTGGAAAGGCTTCATTGAGGGGATGTGTGGAGTCTCCTAACTGAAGGCC
The DNA here is from genome assembly GCA_023313725.1 of Lithobius niger. Lineage (NCBI taxonomy): Eukaryota > Metazoa > Arthropoda > Chilopoda > Lithobiomorpha > Lithobiidae > Lithobius > Lithobius niger. The sequence continues at coordinate 3,704 of JAHWFP010042974.1, read as the reverse complement.
CAGTCTCCAAATGTCAATGCGGTAGTGGTGGAATGGTCTGGTCATCCATCTTCCGTAAGGAACCAGGCCTGCCATGGAGTCCATTTCTTCAATTAGGCAATTCAGGTCTGTCAACGAATAAGAGTCCTTTGCCAGGAAAGATCTGGAGCATGTTATCATGTCTTCTATTTGCTCTAAGGAAGGCATCACGGTGGCAGATGAAAGGTTGAACAGAGCGCCTAGAAAGGTGAAAACCTGGGCAGGGATTAGTCTTGATTTTTTTAGGTTTATCCCAAAGCCCAGCTGGCTGAGAAAATTTGCAGCCACGTTGAGGTTGCTCGTCTAGGTAAGCGCTTGCTGGGATCTGGTTTTGATGTAGGAAGGCCAGAATTGGTTTGAGGACAAGAGTGAAGATTCTTGAGGCGATACTTAGACCGAAAGGAAGGCAAAGGAAACCACGGCCTTACCCTTGGCAAATGTAGCGAAAAAGGCGCCGAACTGATGCATGAAAGGGGATGCGGAGGTATGCATCTGTTAGGTCTATGGATACAATTCAGTCATTTGGTGTTAGAGTTCGTCAAATGGATTTCAGTGTTTCCATTTAGAAATGAGAATTTTCCATTTTCTTGTTTCTCCACCTTTTTTCTTTGGTCGCAAGAAAATTGAGCTGTAGAAGCTTTGGCGTAAAGGATTTTTGCTTTCTGCAATTGCTTCTTTGGAAAGTAGTTCCTTTATTTCAAAGGAAAGGTGGTCTGAGACTTGCGGGGCGAATTCCCAAGGAGATAGCGTTACTATGGTTGGTTTGCTTTTAAACGTTGAATGAAAACCATGTTCGATGATGGAAAGAATTTGAGGGTTGGAGGCGATTTTCTGCCAGGCGGGAAGGAAAAAATGCAGATCACCTCCCATCGGAAAACAGTGCTTCTTGTCATTGGTTATCATTAAGGGATTTGTTTCTGGTGCTTGGTGACAAGATGAGCGAGCGCGGGTTAGGGGTGAAGCTGTGGTTGTTGTTGTTGTTTCTGCCCCTCCCGCGATTCGAGGATTAGAGGAAAGGGTTTCTGGTTTAACTTCTTTGGGTTTATGAGAAATATCCAAATGTGGTGCCAATTTGGTGATTAAAACCTCTGAAAAGCGTTTCTCCTCCGTGGCTCGAATGATTCCGTAGTTCAAATTTTTTTGAGTTGCAATGTTCAAAGCTACTTCATGCAACAGGAGAGTCGAGTTGAACAGTGCTTTTGTTAGTCAGTTCATAGAATGGAAGGTAGCAAAGCATGCCTTCTTGAGAACTTTTAAATGAGAAAGGCAAGTCACTTGGCTTCAAGGTGATTGAATTCACTTGCAAGTTTCTCACAAAGGGCATTAGCTGCAGCGTTGAGAACATCAGCTTGGGAAGAAGCTCTTAATCCAAGGTGCAAAATCTTGTCATTATCTTTGAGAACGGTCGACGAAACTGCAATCTTGCCGGGGAGTGCCGAAATTCAATTTCGCCTCGACTGTTACAAATTCCGTTTGAACATAGGTGTCAAAATGTTAGGGATTAGCCAAGCGGTTTGAAAAACCAAATCTCACGACAAGGTCTAGGTGGTGGAGTCTCTATACAACTCAAGGGGTTCACCTATCCTAATCAGGTGGACACTATACTGTAATAGGGTGGTCATGCGTGTAGTGGATTGGCCTAACACAGCTCGTTGTTTGGCCAAATCCAAATCTTTAAGGGTTCAGCGTTGTCATGTGACGGTTACTACAAGACGCAATCTGAGACGATGTCTTCCACTGATTTAAGCAAATTGGATAAGGGGATTACCGTATTATCTTCATCGTCGCGAAAACTTTCTACACAGTGTGCGTGTCTTGAAATATCTTCTTCAGAACCATAACTGGAGGAATTAGAATTGAATTAATTCCGAAAGTCAGCCGATAAACTCACGTCATAGCGGTGCGGGCTACACTTTCGGTTTTTCCTGCAGTCACGGCGAAAGTCTTTTGGTAAGGTGTGATGCAACTCAGTGTGAGCAGAAGCTGACTCAGCTTCGCTTTCGGGATTGCTTTCGTTAAACCGGTGATGGTGACAGTCTTTCGGATCCACGACGAAAGGAGCTTTCAGATCTGCAAGCGTCGCGTGAGCGAAAGCGAGGGAAGCATGGTCGGCGGTGATCATGAAGGTTCGAAGACCAGTAGCGACTTTCAGGAGCAGGGGAAGAGGCCGGGGGTTGAAATCACATCTCGCTCTTTCGATAACTTCATTGATAGCAGTTCTTGAGAGGCCATGGTCGACAGATGCCGTGTGTCGCGGAGAACGGCTGGACGAGCAGGATGAAAGACCCAATGGAGGCTTGACGACATCAAGAGGTCGTTTGAGTTTCTTGCTTGTCTTTCAGAAATTTACTTTCGACTTCAATTTGGAATAGGACTTCCATCATGTGCAGACTAATAGTGCTACATTATTCCCTTCGTGGCGTGATCTCACAGAGGTGGTGGTATCATTACATAATGTTGGCAGCTTCCACTCTTTATTACATAACAAAGCATTCAATAAATTCTTTACATGAATACAATTTCCCCCTCACATTTTTTAAACGTCATTCTTTTGGACCAGTCTTCTGCACAGGTTGAGGCTCTTAACTAGGAGCGGTGTTAGAGTGCTTGCCCTTCCCAGTATCGTACCACTTTTGTGCTGAACTTAAAGTGGCACTATCACCAATTGAAATGCGAACGAAAATACTATGGTGCCATCTAGCGGCAATGATATTGTTAATCTTTATAGCTTGCTCCCAGGTGCACGAGGACGAATCAAATTTTCAGTCAATAATTAAGGATGTCGTGGTTTGTTTGTTTCGTTAAAAGAAATGCCGTTATGCATTCCTTCGCTTGGTGCAAGCAAGAGCTAGATGGAACTACATAGCGCTAGATGTTGTCAGATTTCGTCTGCTTTCAATCGGTGATAATGCCACTTTGTGACTTTAATACTACTATTATTATTATTATACAGTATGCAGCAAACAAATTCGTAAATTAATTATTATGGAATCATTAGCCAACCGTACAAATAAGGCATGTGACAAGGTACATGGTCCAAACTAGGTTTACTGTCTACGAACTAGAGAAAGACCCAAAATACATTCCTACGACAAAATAAATCAAAGCATCTGGAAAGAAGACAAGCCTGTATAACCTACGACTTTTAATTTTTTTTTTGTAACCATTAGATACCACTGTCATCGCATGCCTGTGAGACACTGACATGTTCTCAACATGTTTTATGGTAGGGGCTTATTTCTGCCGAACAATCGGTTTTTCTGTTCAACTTATTTTGTTTTTGCAGAGGTGTGCGATACCAGGTTTTTCAGCTCGATACCAATGCTCGATACTTGATTATTTTAAGTATTGTTTTCAGGATAGTTTTTTTTCAATACTGATACTTCCAGAGTTAAAAGAACTTAATGGATGGCAACCGATGAAGTGCTTAAAAGAAAACTGAATATTCAATTCTTCACAACTTGATCATGATTAAAGGTAGGCTTAACGCTATTCAGATCTCTACGCCGTTAATGATGCTGTGTTGATACTAGTATCGGTATCAGTATCAAAATTTGATAGCATCATACACCCCTGGGTAGTTGGTAAATTTCTGAACGACTTAATGCAAGTAACTTGAAATGCCATGCAAAAGCTCTTAAAAAAAACTATTAAAATGGTGTATTAAATGTCAAAATGCGTAGATT
>JAHWFP010042915.1:0-10739 GCA_023313725.1 Lithobius niger | reverse complement strand
GGTGAACCCGTGATGCAAGATGTAGTTGACAGTAACGGAAATGAACTGTTAGATTTAGTTCAAAGTGTAAACGGGGAATCCGCAACAACCGTTTTATCTCACAATGCTGCGAACAGAGGACGCCACCATGTACGCAACGAATCGCTCAGACGTCTGCTTGCAACCGGGCGACCAAAGCCTCCTAGATCGCTTTTACAAAGCGTTGAGTGAATCGAGGGTGGCTCAAGATTGTACGAAAAAGATTTTGGAAGATTTGCAAATTAATATGAAATCGCAAACCGCGACTATAACTATTAACTATAGAAATATCACACTCCCTCAATGAAATAGGGCAAGGGGTTTCCAAAATAGCAGATCGCAATGGTCCTAAGTCTACGGCAGGAGGTGTGCTTCGTACCAAAGGCGGCGTCAAACGTAACGGCGCAAGAGGTGAGCCAACACGCACGCAGGGTGCAAGTCTTTCAACGCCAAGAGGTGAGAGCCAATGCAACATGGGCCTGAACCTATATGACGGCAGGCAAATGCTACAACACGCTCAGTAACGGTACCTTCCTAAACGACCTAACAGAGCGAACCAAACGCACCACTATTGGTGACAGTTTGGCACATTCACTGCTAATATCCGTGTTGATGCGGCTTGATTGACGTCAACATCGTCAGCGACGAATCCGTTTCGTCAAAACTGTTAGCTCGCGCATGCTCAAACCTCCATCCCAGCAAACCACCTCCCTGAGATGGTTCGCAATTTGGCATTGCTCTTGCCTGGTCACATCAATTAGCCAATCCTGGTTAAATCCATTAGCTAGGTCTGGTTGCGGTGAAGGTATGACGTATCAATAAGCTGCTGAGCTCGTTGAGCTGTATTGTAGTTTAGGAAGGTACTGAACGGCTGACGCAACATCACTGCGCACGCGCGACGTCAAGTTTGGAGCCAAACTGTCTGTAACAGTGGTACGTTCTGTTCGCTCTGTTCGGTGCTTTAGGAAGGTACTGTAATTTAGGTATGCCTACATCGGGAGGTGTACGACCACGCACCATAAATCTCAATACCTTGGAAGCTGACCGACGGGAGGTGTGCGCCCACGCGCCATGCAGCAAGAATATCAAGATTTTGGGGGTGCACGCTCGCGCACATTGCAGCATGATTTGCGAGGGTCTAGAGGTGTGCTCAACCACGACACTCAAAGGTGGACCGAGTCAACGGGAGGTGTGCCACGTCGCGCCCATGCCATGACTTTCGCTGAGGATGCTTTCATCAAAATGAAGGAATTTTGAAGAACCAAGAAGGCTTGCAGGGATTTTTCTCCATACCTCAAAGAAAGGGTAATGCATTAAGCACTGAGCAGAGTGACTCGCTGGTTTTAGATGATGTGCCATCACACCAACCTACTGACCCTCCACCTACGCAGACAACCAAACCGAATGACGTCCTACTCTCTACTTTGACTGCAGCAGTGGCAACCAATCTCAAGCCAGAGCTTTTGACCGACACAACAAATCTGGGGGAATGGATTGACGCCACCTCTCTCTTGATGACGGACAGGCATCTGAAACCGGAGCACCTCCACGAGATTTTGCGAAGCACATTGCGGGGCAAATACAGAACTTGGTGGCAAGCACTCGTAACCAAACCAAAGCGGAAACAGCAAGTGCTACCCTGAATCCTTCGGCAAAACCCTTCGACGCCTCACCTTCAAAGACCGATTCAAGAGCACAATCGTCGGCGAAGCAGTCTTCTGACGACAGGGATCAAGACGACGACAACAGGAGACGAGGGAGCAGACCAAGACCAACCAGCCCAAAGCCATGGCACAAACACATCACCTGTTACAACTGCTCGCAGCTGGGACACATTTCCACTTTCTGCCCTCAACCAAGGAAACAGCGGTCACCCCATAAGGCAGACGAGGACAACAAGATGCTATACATAAGCCCACCAAGTAAGATGTTTTCCATCCGCACGACAGCTTTTGGAGTCAGTTTCTTCAGTGTTTTAGACACAGGCAATGCCAAATCAGCAATCAGACTGGACTGGTTACTGAAACTCTACCCTGAGGCGGAACAATGCATGCGGCCTTTTAACGCTGAAATCCCCACCTTTGCTGACGGCTCAAAAGCCAAACCTCCAAGTGGCATACTGGACATAAAGATCATTACACAGAACAAGCACGTGAAAATGAAATTCGCTGTGCACGATGACTTGGCTATTGACTGCATCCTTGGATTGGACTACGCCGCCACCACGAAGCTCAACATCGACTGTGCGAATGCTGTTGCAAACTTTGACGGTGACGTAAGACGGTCATTCCCATTGACCGAGCATGCGGCGAACCCTCACAACCCTATCAAAAACCCTATGTGGTTTATCAACTCACCAGATGGAGAGAGAAAACTAAACCAACTTTCTCCAGAACAGTTTCAGGAACTACAGACTTTACTAGAGGACTACCAAGACATCCTAGGTCATCCAGGAAGAGTAAAGGACGTCGAGTACACCATCCGTCTCCAAGACAAAGTCAGGCCGGTAGCACAATGCTGTTACATAGCCTCACCCCAAATCAGAAAAGAAATAAGTAAGATGATTGACGCGCTGGAGAAAAGCGGTCGGATCGAAGAATGTGAAAGTCAATGGGCCTCTCCTTTCTTCCTGAAGAGGAAGAAGAATGGAGGAGGGTTCAGGCCAGTCCTCGACTACCGCAAGCTGAACAAGCAGCTGGTGACAGACAAGTATCTAATGCCAAAGACGGATGAAGTATTCCACTTCCTTGCTGGTGCACGTTACATCTCTTTGTTGGATGGAGAACAAGGTTTCCATCAGATACCTTTGCATCCGGACAGCAGAGACTGCACAACATTCATCTGTCACCGTGGGATCTACAGATGGCGGGTTCTTCCGTTCGGACTGCGCACATCGAGCCAGGCCTTCCAACGTGCCATGACTAACATCCTGGGGAAACTCGTTGGCACAGTTTTTATGCTGTATATTGATGTCATAGTGGTCGCCACCAGGACTTGAAAAGAACATTGCTCAGCTCTCAAACAGATCTTCGGCCGTCTAAGAAAAGCGGGTTTCAACTTAAAACGCAACAAATGCCACTTCGGCATTCCCGAACTCAAGATCTTCGGAATCAGAGTGACCGCAGATGGCATTGAACTGCACGAGATCACAGGGCGTCCACACGAACCATTCCGCATTCAACGACTAAGAAGAAGGTAGAATCTTTCTTCGGCCTCTGTAATTACTTCCGGAAGTTTCTAAAGGAGTCTGCGGAGCTGTCTGCGCCTCTACACCATTTGACGAGGAAGGACCAGCCTTTTAAATGGACATCGCAACACCAACAGACTTTTGACGGTTTGAAGGCGAAGCTTTTAACATCAGGCATTCTGTCTCTACCGAACTTTGATCACCCCTTCGCAGTGGAATCGGACGTGTCTGGGGAAGGTCTGGGAGCAGCTTTGACGCAGACCATAGATAGAGAAACCAGGGTCGTAGAGTTTTTTAGCCAAATCCTCAAGGACAGCGAGAAGAAACTCCATTCTTTCGAACTCGAAGCTCTCGCTGCAGTTGAAGCCGTTGAGCATTGGGAGGTATACCTAGCAGGAAATCATTTCTTACTCATTACGGACAACCAAGCTTTGAAGTGGGTTTTTTCCAAAGCCAAATCAAACGCACTAACAGCCAGATGGGCAATTCGGCTTCAAACCTTCGACTTTGAGGTGGTACACAGAGCTGGGAAGTTCAACATAGTTGCAGACACCTTATCAAGAAATCCCCCAACAGGACAATCCAATGAGTAAAACTTTGAAGGCACAGAAGTCACGACCACGATGTCAAACCCGATGTTGAAGGCACAGAAGTCACGACCACGACGTCAAACCCCATGATGTATCTGCGTGAACAGCCAGTCGTTGACATCGTTGACAAGGACCAACTGGTTCGAGCTCAGCATGAAGACAAAGCAGTGTCGAAGGTGCACTTGGCACTCACTCGCCCAGAACGAGCAGGGAGAGACAACAACTATAACTACGTCACAAGCGTTAGGAAAGACTGTTCTGGACACAACAGGACTGGTCTACTACAGAGATCCCTTAGCACCCGACAGAGGAATCCTGGAATCGACTTGGAGGATCTACGTTCCCACTACCGTACGCCACACGTATCTGAACCTGTGTCATGACCACAAGCAAGCTGGTAACCTAGGAATCACGAAAACCATGAGCAGACTCAGAGCGGTAGCACATTGGCCAAAAATGTTCGCAGATTGCAAGAAATATGTGAGATTCTGTCATTTCTGCCAAACAGTGAAAGTAGCCCAAACCAAGAAGGCGGGACATATGCAGCCCGTGACACCCCACTACGTTCTCCACATGCTAGGCATCGATTTCGTGGGACCTTTACCATCGACGACTCACAACCACAAGTATGTGCTAGTGATGTTACACTACTTCACGAAATACCTTTGGCTGATACCAACGAGGAATGCCACAGCCAAGACGGCAGCGAGAAAGCTCCTGAAAGAAGTCATAATGCGGTTCGGGACTCCAAAGAACTTAATCTCAGACAATGGCCCAGCTTTCGTCTCGAAGGTGTTCGAAGGCCTTTTGGAACTTTCGGGGATCCAGCACAACCGGACAACGATGTACCACCCACAGTCGAACGCTACAGAGAGGGCGAACCGGACCTTTAAAGCTTGCCTTCATGTGTTTCTGCAAGACCGTGAGGAAACGTGGGGTCCGCTTTTGCCGATGCTGCAACATGCGATTCTGACTACACCACACATCAGCACAGGAGAAACACCCTTTTACCTGATGTTTGGGCGAGACCCTCAATCACCCTTGCAAATCCTCAGCCTGCCGGACACAACACCTGCTATGACTCCAGCGCAGTACATCCAGCAGTTCTCGCAAGAGATGGAAAAGGCAAGAGACTTGGCTACAGCGTATTTAACGGAAGCTGCACGAGCAACGAAGGTAGAATATGACAAACACCGCAGGAAGGTTACGTATGAGAAAGGGGAACTCGTGAAGATAAGAAATCACGTCCAGTCAAACGCAGAGAAAGGCATCACAAAGAAATTACAACCTGTGTACAAAGCACCTTATCGCGTGATGATGAAAAGAGCGATGTCACCTACCGTTTGACTTCCATCAACGATCAGTCAGACACGGCTGTGTACAACGTGGCCGACATAGAACCGTACTGGGATCCGGTGACTATGGAGAGGCATCAAGCCGAAACCGACCAAAGGCAAGCTACGTCCCAAGAAGCAGGAGACACTTCAAATGAAGCGACACCTCCTCAAGCGCATACACTGCCTCCAGATCATAACACTGAACCTGAGGGTGACTCGTCCACGGACTCAACAGACATGAGCTCGGAAAGTGACCCAGACTGGACCCCACAACACGAAGAGGACCAGCTGGACTCGGACGATGAAGCATTAACCGAACAATTAGCTGCGGCTCAAGGCATTGCTCCCACCCGGCCACGTCGCAAGAAGAAGCACCCATCACGATTGGATGACTTCTATTGGTATCTTCAAGGCGAAACAGTGCCATTCCAAGATGTGCCTGTCTGGGAATGGTCAGCAAGTGAACTTTAAAAATGCATTGGGAATTTTTTCAGGGTCGAGAGGAACAACTGAATCAAATTTCGACGACGTCGAGGGAACGATAGACTTGACGATTGAAAGAACGGGAATTCGAGACTTGACGCAAAGGTGAATGGACTGTTTGGCTAAACTTGGTGAACGAAAAGTGAATTTTGTCGTAATGGTGGGGTTATGTCTTGCTAAGGCGGTGAATCTCCAGGAACCCCACACATTCGCGAAGCGTCCACCCAACTGTGTTCAGTGAAAGCCAGTCAGAAGTTTTTCGTCAATCCTCGAACCCGCAGCTAGACAAGGTTGGCAAACAAGCAAGGCGACTTGAAACGAAATGGAGCAGAATAAAACTTTTTATCACCCTGTGACAATTTTTTTCCCCCACCGAATTCATCCCGCTGCTGGCAGTCAGCGGATGGACAATCGAGAAGACGTGCAATGTTCTCTCTCAGACTGATTGTGAACCCCGCATCTTTTCTCACGTAATGCTACGACGGTCAGCATGACTAGTGTCCAGTGCGTCAGTTCACCAGCAAGAAACGAAGCTTAATTGTTACACTTTCATTGCACCTAAGATTTAAGTTAGCAATAACAGTCGTGAAAGTCTGTAATTCAGGCGCTTTCACTCCAGTGCTTTGGAAGGTCTAGCGGGTATCAGACACTTTTTGAGGGAAGCGGGTGCCTGTCGGGGTGCGCTCCTAGAGGAAGCCTTCCCCTGACAGCGCACATCTCTCTCCAGTCTCAGTTCCCGCTCGACTCAAGGCAGTTGACGCCTCCAGCCAGCCAGGCTTGGAAGCGTCTTCCAGTTTGACTCCATTAAACCCGAACTTCCACCAAGAAATGGCCTCTCACAATTATTCAAATGACAAGAAGGGAGCATCCGGGCACAAAGGAAAGGGATCCCCACAAGTTAAATGAAAACTTGAACATTGCTACGGAAAGTAGCATTGTTCTAGTTCATTTAACCTTCGAACTATTGGTCAATGTGATTAACTTGGCTATGTTTTGGTGTGTTGATATCACTCCTTTGAAGGGCCGAAACATTCGGAAATTGGCGGTCCCTTTTACCTGTTTTAGTTTTTGAAATAATATCACTTTTTTTTTTAAATTGTGTATTAGACTCAGCTCAATTAGCCTGAATAAAGTGCCACGTCAATAATAGCTTTAGTGGCCATTTTCCAATATTTTAATTTTATATCACTTCTTTGAGAGGCTGAACCATTCTCAACTTAGTCGTCTCTTTACCAGTTTTTGGTTTTGTTTTAATCTTTATAATTTATTCTTATTTAGTTCAAATCACTCCTTTGTGAGGCCGCAGCATTCTCAACTTGGTGGGCTCTTTACCAGTTTTTTGTTTATTTTGACAGTTTGTTTTCGTGAATTGGACGTAGGCACAAACTTATTCGGCAACGTTGTTAGATTTATGACGATACACTAGCGTGTGTCTAGATACGAACGTCAGTATGCACGTTGTCTTTATCCGAACTTTGGCCATTCAATTAGAGACGATGCCGACAATACTAACAATGGTTACTTTCGTACTTACACGCCCTCCCAATTACACCTCCAAGCTGTAAACCAGAAAAGGTATGCAGTTTGTATCGTGCTGCAGCCCTGCATGCAGTTTGTATGCGTGCTGAGTTGTATGTGTGAAGTTTGAAGTTCATAGATACAACTATGAAGATCATAGATATATGTGTGAAGTGTGAAGTTCGTAGATACAACTATGAAGTTCATAGATGTATATGTGAAGTTCAGAGGTGTATGTGTGAAGTATGAAGTTCGTATATATAACTATGAAGTTCAGAGAGATATGTGTGAAGTTCAGAGTTGTATGTGTGAAGTATAAAATGGGAATGAAATGAGCCTTCAGGGCCACCGTAGTCAACCGCCTGCTTCAGCAATTCTACTCTTGCTAGCGAATCTGTCACAATGGCAAAAGACGGAAGCTGCAGATCAGGGACACACCTAATGCCACTGATATGGGTGCTAGTTCACAAACCGTGCTCGACAAAATATCGCTTAGGTGGCGTTTCACGTACAACTTCAGAGATGGTATGACAACTCCTACTCCACCTTCCGGAACGACGTGTCACAATAGACCTCGCACTCTGTGTGCCATGGTGTAAACACTTGTGCTACTCCTGGACACCATGCCCACGCACTAACAGGACATACACGGCTGACATCTCACAGCTTATAGGCGAACTGCCTCTTGTAAAAGCAACACTCCATGTCACGCAGCACCTAGCATGCTGCACACTCTACCATCTAAGCTCGAATAGTCACGTAGGATCCTCCCAACAGGATCCTACGGGCCACGACTGACATTCCGCATGCACAGAAGGACCAGCAGTTCCTTCGGACGGAAACGCAACTGAGGCTCACCAAACTCTACCCAAAGTGCTTCAACAGGTGTAGAAACCAAGCATTCGGAGACAATCTGCAGGCACTCATTAATAACTACTTGCAGTGTTGCCACATGTTGTTGCACTGGGCTGAGGAAAGAGGTGATAATCTAGTACCGAGCGCACAAAGCCTCTGTACGTCAACAGTAGAGCACCTGTGCAGACAGTCTCACTCCTGCCAGCACACGGAGGATAGAGCTCCTCGCACTAACCTTTTATTGGAGGGCACTCACATGGCCGTTCCATTCAAGGCGCTCATCGAGACCTACTCCGAGATAACGCACTGTTGCTGTTTGCTGCACAATAACACCATTGACAAGAGAGGTAGGAGTACGGCTTCTAGTTTACGCTCGTGCAAAAACCACCAGATCTGTCTTCGCAGGAGCGTGCTGCAAACTTCTATCTGCTAGACGTGCAACAGCTATATGAAGAGGTGCTTGCACATGTGGGGTAGTACGGTGTCCACAGTTGAGCCAACAAACCACATTGCAACATCGTCTGCATAACAATGTTAGTAGATAAGCTAAGCTCCTGTAGTACATCATTGATCGCAGCTGCAAACAACAATGGGCTTAAACAGGAACCCTGTGGAAGGCCCCTGTCAGAAACTGCCTCTGAAGACCAGAAACCGCTACCACGCGTCACAAATCGCCGTTCCCCTAACAGTGCCACAATAGCGTCTGTCAAACTCGCGCCAACGCCTATATTCTCAAGTGCCGCCTTGACCCAGTCAATTTGGACAGTATCATAGGTGGCTTTGATGTAAAGGAACACTGCGACCGCTATGTTACCATGTGCCCATGCCTCATGAATACCAGTCAAAAGATACAGAACCACATCTTGAGCACTGCGACCTGACCTGTATCCAAACTGGACCGGAGAAACACAATTGTTATATTCTAAATTCCATTCTAACCTCGTGACTAGCATCCGCTCATACACCTTCCTTACACGCGATAAATCAGTACCTTCCTAAACCACCAAACAGAGCGAACAGAACGCACCACTGTTAGAGAGAGTTCGACTCCAAACTTGAAGTCGTGCGTGCGCAGTAACGTTGCGTCAGCTGTTTAGTACCTTCCACAACTACAATTACAGCTCAGCAAAATCAACAAGCTCAACAGAGCACTCGTTACGTCATACCTTTAACGTCACCAGACGTAGCTAATTGATTGGACCAGGCTACGCTAATGGATGTAACCAGTTGCGAGCAATGCCAAATTGCAAACCATCTCGGGGAGGTGGTTGCGAGTGTTTGCCAGTGGTGGAGTGGAGTGGTGGAGTTGCCAGTGGTGCTGTGATTGCAGTTTCGGAAGGTACTAAATGGCTGACGCAACGTTACTGCGCACGCGCGACATCAAGTTTGGAGCCAAACTGTCTCTAACAGTGGTGCGTTCTGTTCGGTCGTTTATGAAGGTACCAATGCATCACTGACGATGGTTGACGTAAGCAAGCCACATGAACTCGGTTATAGTTGGGAATGAGCTGAACTGTCACCAAAAGTGGTGCATTTGGTTAGTTGGCGCTTTAGGAAGGTACTGAAAGAGCAATCGGCCGATAATTGAGTAGAAATGATCTGTCACTCCCTGGCTTGTGAAGTGGTACGAGAATCGCATAAAGCCACGATGGAGGAACACCTCCACCATCAAACAGCTCTTGAAAAATGCTCACAATCGGCTCTTTGCCACTCCTTGAGGTTCCTGTACAATATCACGTCAATCCCAACAGTATTACTGTCTCTATATCTTGACAGTGCCTCAGTAAACTCACCGTGGATCCACGGTAGGTCTACAGCACCCTGTGTATAGACACTCTACTGCGGCTGCCCACCACATGGTAACACATAAACACTTGCAAATCACTGATTGAAAGCATCAGCCATGGATTCACCATGCCAAATTTGGGGCTTCAAACCAGCAACCAGCAAGTTGTAAACCCAATGCTGAGACGCCCTCACACCTTCTCTGCGTAGAATTTTCCATGCACCTGCTAGCGACCCAGTCCCTTTAATCTGTTCACGCAGACGATTCCCATAATTGTTCTTCTCTCTCCTGACGGGAAATGATGACTCAACAGCAGTGCCACGGTATACTAGCCAGTGCTCGACGCATGGATGACGCTTCCACTGGATACGCTGATCGCCAGTCACGTTCTGCAATCGTGCAGATACTAGTCCATCAACACGGGTGTACTGCAGTAGAGATGGCTTTCTTTCTGACTTTTCCTCGCACATACGTCATTTATACATGGTGCTAATATCTCATTGCTCACAATCGGCCGGGCACGTTGCCTATTTCCGGACCTCGTCAGTGTGCCCCTTATTTGCAGCACCACAGGAAGGTGGTTGCTACCACATTGGTCATCTGACACCAACAATTCCAACCATCCATCAAACCCATGCGAACATGAGAATAGATCTAAAACTGATTCCTGAACTCGACCGTTCTGCCACCGGACGAATGTGAGGGCGTTCCATCTTGAATAACTGTTCAGTCAAGAGCAATAATAGCAGCAGATAGTCTACGTCCCTTCGTGTCAATACTAACGGAGCCCCAATCATAGTGGGGCTCCTGTAACTTCTTTGTTTAAAGTCTTTAATACGAAGCCTGTTACGTTTGAACGCTAGGAATGAGTAGTCAATCAAAATTTGTTTTAGAATTCGTTTTTAAAGTGGCACTATTACCGATTGAAATGCAAACGAAAATACTGTGGCGCCATCTAGTGGCAA
>JAHWFP010042908.1:0-12169 GCA_023313725.1 Lithobius niger | reverse complement strand
AAAAATAATTATTAATAGTTGTGCTTTAGCTTTCTGCTTTCAAAGTTTAAAAAAAACAAAAAACAAGTATCTCTTTGTTCTTTTGGAGTCTTTGAAAATGGACACATAAAGGGATTTCGTCGCGATGAGACTACTCTAATTTCGGTCTCGTCTCGACAATTCCAGTGTCCTTCTAGGTTTTGCCACATTTCAAAGTCTCTAGGTACCGGACTTGCCGAACCAAATTTTGTATTCTACCTCAATGGAAGTATCCATTTGACTTTTAGTGTTAAATAACTTTTAATAATCTCGATATTGTTATATTCTCAACAATGCTAACCTCAATCTTGATCAACTTGTTTTCCATCTTGGTCTTGTCTCTAATTAAAAAGTCTGTTTAAGTATTTGGTCAATAAAAGTTAGTTAAAACTACCGTAGGAAGAGGTCTTGTTTTTAACACTTTTTTTTTCAGCTTTGTCCCCTTATTGAGAATTGTCTTCAAATTTTTGAAGTGTTTTTAGCGTATAATAAAATTATCTAATGGCCAATTTACTATGTGCAATGGTCAGTGATACATAGTTGCAGTTTCATTTTAGTTATTTATACATAATTTCTAAGTTTTCGTTGAATCTGTTCTATTATTTAATTTTCTTTTAACTTCGTAAGGACTTTGTAGACCTTAGTATTTCTCGAAATGTATACATTGTTCCTATCCAGAAATGATTAGGTTACACCATAAAGTGCGTATTACTGTACCAGCAGAAAGTTCCATACTTTTCTGGCCTGGTGTTATACGTCAATACTTTCAGTCTCTTAAGTAGCAGTTTTTTTAAAAAGAAAAAACTAAACATATGTTTATATTTTTGCTGATTATGACATGGCTTGACAGTACTGAATTTCTTTGCAATTACAGAAAGCAAAATACAAAATATTCCTCCTTGACTTTTCTGCAGTTTTGTGTAGTTTATTTTTTAAACTGGATTAAGAAATATCATTACAGCATTTATTAAAATGAGCGGTAATATTCAACATAATTCTCGAAATTAATGACTCAAATTTATTAAGGTGTAATTTTTCTGGTTTGGTGCTGATATTTTTTCTGAAAAATTTTTCAACTTCACCAAGTTGTGTAGTTATACATAGTTTCACTTTGCAATTGGCATCGCTTAATAATTTTGTTTGATTTTTTCAGGACCTGGGACTGACTAACGAAAAGGGTTATCAAGTGCAAGATCTCTTCAGTGGCAAGAACTATGGTGTTGTGATGCCTGACACCGCATTTAAAGCAAATGTCAACCCAACAGGAGTGGTCATGATTCGAGCTGATATAGTGTCATGATTCGTTCTTGCCTAATTATTTTAAAATGAAAGCACCTGCGGTTTGTAAAAGAATTGGCTGAGTCTTTTCTTCGTACTGCCAGTATCTTCAATACCTGACAAATACGTGTATCACGGTATGGATAATCGAGATAATAGAATGTAATTTGAAAAACTGACATGTTCATTTTACTTTGGCTTCTCGGGTATTACTTACAAAGTCATGCATCGCCAAACGTCCATTCCTGCACTGTTTATGTGTGGTGGATTTTTGGTGGACTAAATGTTATTGGACAAATTTCCACAATCTTCCACCTTCTACAGGCACACAACAACGGGCAGTTAATGATGAAACTGAATGCAGTGTAGTTTGAAAATCTCGCTACAGCTTCCTCTTTCCTGGTGCAGAAGTAGCAGGTGTTGTAGCAAATGGCTGCCTCTCGTTGTTGGTCTCTTGTTGACGTGGGATTTGGATTGTTTACCGAATTATTGAGAGGCCCAATTTCAGCTCAGGAGTCACAACTTTAACAATGTCGTCTTGGTGTGCGGGCTGCTGGATATTTATCAACGCCGCACTTGATTGTCTGAAATGGATGGGATTCATTGATGGTACAGTATTTAAATTCAGGAGCACTTCGTTAAACCCTTTGAAACCCTTTAAAATTGAGGAGCACTCGATGGTTTTACTAATCGATGTTGTGCTTAGGGTCATGGGCGTGGGTGGCTACTCCGTTTCTTTAATCCACGTGGTAGGCTGCCAGCTGGTGTTCTGCTACGCGTAAAACAGTGTAAGAATGGACATTTGGTGATGCGTGACTTTGTAAGTGACAGAATGTAATGTTTTATACCAACTTTTTTATATAGTGTAAATAAAATAACTTTTTTATTCAAAAGAAATAAAGGGAATATGAAACACTATTTGATCGAATTTTGTTCCTATTTTTGTAAAACAAAAGCGCAAATGACTTTATTGTTTTTGTGACTAATTGTACAGAGTGAATGCTGATGATGAAAAGGTACTGCTATTTTTAGTATTATTGATTAAATGACAGTAGGTTTTTAATCTCAGCATTTATTTTCAGCATAGAAAAACAGAATAAATAAAAGATAATGATTAAAAGGAAACATTTGAGAGTTCATTGCAGAAAAACAGCTATGGAATGAATCACTTACATCATCAAAGTGAGAAACAAGAAAAAAAAAAAGTTAGTTGCATTAATTTCCCAGCCATAAGAGGAAAGGAGGAAATTATTTATTCAATGCCCAACAGACCTTTTCTTCTGATTGTCATGAGGAGTCGGAGCATTAATGATTGGGGTGTCCTCTAATTTCACAACACATTGTCCTCGTTTTTCATTCATTATCAAAGACACCCTGTTAGCTTCGTCATAGCAAGGAGCATGCTCTAATTCTATCATTACAATAGAGTTTGTGGATGGGTACGGTTTGAGAACTGATTTAGGCACGTACAAAGTGACTTGGGGTCCAACAACTGGCCAGTAGCGACCAATGTTATGCCCATTTACCAATGCTACACCCTGTAAAAGAATTGTAGAATATTAGCATTGATACTTAATGAACAGTTACATAGCTTATACAGATATGTGCACGAATTAAACTCTCACCTGTAAATTTGAATACTTAATGAAATTAGTCTATTAATAAATTACTGACGGTGGATATTTACCAAAATAAAATCGTAATATTCTGCTGTGTTCCCGTCTATCATCGTTATATTGTTAACCTTTATGGTTTGCTTTTTGGTGCCAATGATCTATCATATTTTCTAATTTGATAACAAACCATGGTGTGTCTCTTTATTCAGGCCAGGACTGGCCGTGTAGTGTATAACCCTTTATTCAGGCCAGGACTGGCCGTATAGTGTATAAGTCTTTATTCAGGAATGGACTGGCTGTATAGTGTATAACCCTTTATTCAGGCCTGGACTGGCCGTATAGTGTATAACCCTTTATTCAGGCCTGGACTGGCCGTATAGTGTTTAACCCTTTATTCAGGCTCGGACTGGCGGCTTTGGCTACAATATACTTTCAGCGCCCCTTCTGGGATCTATTTTTTTCTCCTCCCCACGAAGAAAAATGAATGGTTGTGGATTCCTTGTCCACTGATAACCACCTTTCCTTACAGGCACAAATTCCCATCTCTCGTCTCCCTCCCGTTACTTACGTTTTTATCGCATTTTGTAACTCCCCATCCACAACCCATTCCAAAATTTCCATAAATACTTGAAATATAAAATGTGTGTTGAAGAATGCACTCCGAAGCCAGAAATGACAACAGAATATGAAAATAAGTAAAGCTTCTTGAGCTCGGCCCCGGACTTTGCTTCTGCTTGGGGAACTTAGAACGCTTCCCAAAACTCCTAGACACTTGGAAGTATCATAACCTCATCAGAGTTTCCTGTACAACTCATGGCACCCCTCCCTAAATGGCACAGGCGCCCTTTCCTATCCAGTCCGACTCTGCCTTTATTAAACGCAACACTTAATGAGAGGATCATCGGTAGATGGAAGAACAATAGAAATTGCTTATATTTAATCCTTTTCAATATTTTCATGGAAAGCTTTTTTATGGTTTTGGTGCTGATTGTAAAAATTCCACTTCAGGATGCTGGTTAGAATATACTACGTTTGGTCTTGATAAGATTAAAACAAGATAAAAGTATGCTTTAATAACGAAACTTTTAAAATAGGACATAGTATGATAAAAATGTATTAAGTATTAGTTTACCTTATACCAGCCATACATTTGTAAGAAGGTATCCTGAGGAAATGACGAGTTATTTGGAGCTGTGAAAAGACCAGCAAATACCCCAGGTGTGTAGTAACGTCCTCCTGTCGAAATGAACTTTTTCGTCGCAGCTTTAGCTAGTAATACCCGAGCCACGTCATCAATTTCCTTTGTATTATTAATTGGCATTGGGATGTTATTCCAGTTTCGTAAAACATGGCCATTTAATTTTACATTCCCTATTATACCCTGAAAAAAATAAAAATAAAACGAAACACACATGAATCTATGTTTAGCATATCTATGTATCTTGGGATATCATTTTTATAACACAAGATGCATGATCTACAAAATTTGCATCTTAAATAAACGAGATTTAATTTTATTCTCTAGGGCACCATCAAAAACGAATTGATATCCTTCCGTCATTGGTCGTGGCACAATCCAAGGAACTGTTCTATAGGACCACTCATATTCCTTCTGTGTTTTGACCACTTTTGTATATAGCGACACAGACACGGTCATAGAAATTATTTACCGATTCTTATAAATTCTTGTTAATACAAAGGATTAATAACGATCTTGTGAAGGAAACGTTAATTCCATAAATTAAAGAAGAATTGTTTGTTTGAAGAGATTTGTTGTCTTATTTTATATTGTGCTTTTAGGTAATATTTTAGCCTTAGACGGTTGAGTCGCCACCGAAAATCTATTTAAATAAGAATATGTATTATTCCATCCTGACCTAGTTTTGGGTTATTTAGGCGCCGTTACCCAGAAACTACAATCGTGAGGCTAAAAACCCAGTTTGGGTTCGTGCTCCCTAAAAGTAATAAAAAAAAACGTAACGAAAATAAATAAACTAAACTAGCTTACTGCGCTCACTTGTTTCTGTTTTACAATCAAATTTAATACGACAGTCACTTTATTGAAAAATATAATTATCAGCGACCATTAATTATACCAAAGTTAAGATTTTCTTAGGTTCTTCAAGAACCGATTTACAATTATATTTTCATAAGAAGATCACAATCAATACTTTCACTAAAGCAAACCCATAAAACAACCAAAAGGGGTGATATGATACAAAAACCCCAAAGGGTAAAAGGACCCATCACTTTTTCGCCATGGAAAGTTGTGATATCAGAGCCAAAATGGCTGCCACCAAGTTTTCCGTCCAAACCCTGATCACTCAATCATAACTGACACGTCGGTGACTGTCAGTTAAGCTTGAGTGATCATGGTTCGGACCACAAAATTGGTGGCAGCCATTTTGGCTCCGATATCACTACTTTTTATGCCAGACACTTG
Organism: Lithobius niger; assembly: GCA_023313725.1. Lineage (NCBI taxonomy): Eukaryota > Metazoa > Arthropoda > Chilopoda > Lithobiomorpha > Lithobiidae > Lithobius > Lithobius niger. Next base: position 6,814 of record JAHWFP010042908.1, on the reverse strand, counting down.
ATGGATCCCTTCACCCTTATGGGTTTTTGTATGATCATTTAATGCCCATGAGTAATAACTTAAGTGTAATGAAGTTTAAAATTTCACAATAAATTTTAATTAACTTTGATAGTTGCAGATTCATCGACTGCCATGGAAAGAACTAATAATTATGACTATTGAACACGAGGCATTTTAAGGGCCGAAATAGGAAGACACAGTCAAAAGGTTATAAAAGGTTAAAAAACAAGCACCTGAGTTGTTTCTCTATTTAATGAAAGGCTTTTCTGCCCAGATTTCTTCTGAGTGAACATTTTAGTCTTCTGTAGAGCTGAAAAGGCTCAGAAAACTATTGCAACGACTTTCGACCATCGGTCACCTTTTTCAACTCTCAGAACGGTACCAGATAGAGACAAACGGTTTTCACCATAAGATTCAGCTACCAAATAATTAATTAAAGAAAACACGGCAAATTAAAACATGGTTGCTTCCTCATAGCTGGTAGGCTTTCTCGATGCAACTCAATGAAGTAACAAGATTTGATCTTCGCATTTAAACACTACAGGAGGACACACAACTTTAAAAAGCAAAAGGCTTTCGTTAACAACACACATTAGCTTCATTTAAAATAGTCTTGACACCGAGTCTTGGATGAAGAGGCCTACTCTCGAACCCATTTCTCCGTTAGCTGCTCTTACGAAATTAAAGCAACAGGGTAAAACTTAGACCTAAAGGCTGACATTTACGCCTAAAATCTAACAATTTTTAACCGGCAATTGTGGAGGGTTACTACTTTTAGATTATATAATAGAGCGCGCTGTTAAAGTGTGTGATAGAGGAGTGCGCCTCAACATTTTCTAAAGTGGCGGAAGTGTACAGAAGACCGGTTGCGACTAGGTAGTTGCTTGTTTTTCTTTTCTGGTTATTTTGAGAAACGTTCTAACGCATGAAGTGCTTGTCTAATCGGAGATGCCTTGTAATCACTCTCTTCCAGGATAACGAAACTGCTGTAGTAATAAATGCAAAGCACAGAATCGTTTACTTATCGGGTTTTCAGAAACATTCACCAGTCACCATTGCTCCCATAATTATGTACTCCGTAAAAATATATGTTTTAAAATAGACACGTTTTAGTTACACCTAAAAAAAAAACATTTTTAGAAGTGTTCACCTGAAAAACTTAAAAAGGTTTACAAACAGTATGGGTTGAAAGAAACCTTCCAAAACACAAGCGTTTACAATGTTTCAGATGTGAAATTCGTTTAAAATAAAACACTAGAATTCAATCTACGCCACTTTTATAAAGACATGCTCAAAACGCAATAGCGCGAAAATTAGTTAAAATAAAATAGTAGCGATCATTTTACGACACATGAAAAAGTATTGTATTTTCGTTAACCACCGTTTTCAGAAATATACAGTGTAATAAGAACACTTCTGTTTTAACTACACTTCTGTTGTTGCTACATGTGTTTTGAGCGAATTTCATGTCTGCAACACTACATAAACGCTAATGTTCTGAAAGGTTTCTTCTCAGCCAATGCAGTTTGTGAAACACTTTCGTTTTTATTTTTCAGCAAAAAACGTGTAAAAACATTTTTTTCGGAGTGTTACAAATGTGTTTATTTTAAAACCCACGTTTCTACAGTGTAATGGGAGACTTGATGTTTCAATATTCTTTGTAAGTAAAAGGGAAAAACATAATGTTGTATTATTTTTTTTTTGCCCCATGTTAGTACTTTACCTTCACATCTGCAATCCCACTTCCGTAGCAGACTCGACCCTGGTTTTCTACGAAAATAGACAACTTTTGACCTTTCGTGATTGTTATCGAGATATTGAAGATACTGTCTTGCCTACTGAGAATACCAATTGGAATCTGTTGGGGTATACAGAGAACAAAATACAGGTGGTGATAAACAGTAACTGCGTCTACTTAACCAATACACTTTTTACATGTAGGATTCTTGCATTTAAACAGAATGGAAAACCAATTCGGCTTGATACATAAATAAATAAAAACAGGTGTAAAACTGTTTCTATTGCCTTTTGAAGGTAAATATCAGACCCCCTTAGGTCGAGGGTTCAATTCGCATTCAGGCAGTCTATCATATAAGTCATAAAGGTATAATGGAAATAGGTTTGTATCTTTAGTCTTGCATTTGTGATATAGAGTTAAATTTTTTAAATTCAAATTTAAGTCACATTTTTTTAAATTCCATCGCAAAATTCGGGTAGCTAATGTGGAATCTAACACCTTTTTTCTTGACAGATTATAGCAAATCTTTGTTACTCACATTCATCCGAAATATGTATTTAGTGTGCTCAAAATACCCACCTGAACAAAACCTAAATTTCAACTATCTGATACCTACTAGCATTTAAATCGGTAACTGTTTTAACTCAAGTATTCCGTATGCTCAAAATATACCCACCTGAACAAAGCCTAAGTTTCGACTGATCTGATACATACACTAGCATTTTGTTATGACTCGAGTTGTAATCAGCGACAAGTTATTCAACTGCATGAGACCATTCGTATCTGCTGATCAGACCCTTCATCCGGCGCTTTGTACTTTTTAATCTTTGTGCACGTTTCCCTGCAAATTTCCTACACTTGGTAAACGCTTAACCCTAAGTTGTGCGGTTTTGCCAGCTGGCAACTTGCCACTGAAACAACCAATAACAAAGTTCCAACACGCACAGCGAGTTTTGTGAGTGGGTCCCCAATTACCCTGAGCCAAGCGTCAAAGCACAGCCATCTTACCTCATCTACCATAACAATTCCTCTGTCCCGGATTCCAGTAACTGATAACACTGCTGGGTCCATCACCATTTTGTCATTTATTGTCTCGTACAGAACAAAGCCATAAGCCTGAAATTATAAAATATTTTCTTAACAATAATTTCAACCAGTAATTAATCCAGAGCACATAATATTCCAGCATTCTGAAATTTTTCTTGATTTAATTACTGCACTGAACCTAAAATATTCATAAAACCTAAAATATTTAAACTCTCAATCTTGGTTCGAGTAGCTCTATAGCAGCAGGCAGTAGAACATATTGCTTTATCACTGTAGCACAATAACAACGGATAATTTCGTAATAAAGATGTATATGCCCTGAGGCGACCCTCAAAGTTGCAAGTGCAGCCTGGCCATGCGGGAGAAGGCATGAGTAACCCAAACATTCAGTTAATATTGTTGCCGTTAAAAATACGAAATTTACCGGTTTTACTTTGAGAGTTCGTTACTAGTTCGTTACAAGTAATGTTCGTTACTTTTAGAGAACATTAAAACAATGTTCGATAATTACGCTCGTTCTCAAACTCCAAATACAACTCAGATTGGAGAATTTTCGACAGTTTTCGGACGGTAATTTAAAACGTCAACAACTGTCTTCTTCAGGCCTATTTGCAGAGGCTCGTACTTCCTCCCATGTGAGCATCCTATACAAGATCTTGTAAGACCCTTTAAGTTCTTACAGGGGTCCAGCAAGATCTTGATACAAGATCCTGTAGGATCCAGCCAGATCCTGCAAGATCCTGTAGAATCCTGTAGGATCCTGCGGGTTCTTAGCAGAATCCTACAGGATCCTACAGGATTTTGCATAAGATTAGGTGCAAGATCCTACACGATCTTGGTACAAGATCCTGCAGGGTCTTACAGGATCTTAGTAGGATCCTACAGGATCTTGTACCAAGATCTTACAGGACCTTACAGGATCTTGTAAGTTTTGCTCTTCCTGTAAGAACTTAAAGAATCTTAAAAGAACTTAAAGGATCTTAAAGGATCTTACATAGGATGCTCACATGGGCTCGGTTTATTTCGTTCACGCCATGGTTTGAATCCGACTGGGGACCGCAGCCTCTCTTATTGGTTGGGTCGTCTCCACCTCTGTTTGAGGCACTCACTCAAGTCATTTCTAACGAGGTACTGGATCTCAGGGCTTAGCTGAAAACTATCGAAAATTCGCTAATACTGAGTAGTATTTGGAGTTGGGCGTAATTATGGAGCATTGCGTTAACGATATTGTTATTGTACAGCAAAGAGGTAAAAAGAAGAATATGCAGCAAAATATCAAGACATTTAATGCGACAACGAGACAGAGGCAAAACTTGCTAAATCTTGCTTGAATTTATAAGTTTGCTGACCCACCACAACACAAGTCTATGTATCGCACAACAGCACCATGATTAACAGACCATGGATACGTAGGGGCATTATGTAAATAGAATGCCCAGGACTCCCACCGAAACAAATAACTAATATTTCTTGAAACAAATTTCGTCCATCGCAGCTCCTTTTACGATAGCATGCCATCATACCACGGAAAAAAAACTCCTTGAGCCATGCCCAACATTTTTTTTTATGTAGGCTTGGCACTTGACACTCAGTTAGCATGTTTTCTCTGGCTATGTAGCCTCTGTGTCAAGTTTATTTTGAGATTTAGAAATTGGCAGCATCAAAAACGTATTTTCGTAACCCCTTTGGTGCCAGAACGAGACAGGTAGTTTTTTTTTTTATTCCCATCTGGATGTAGGATGGCAACAAGATTCGATCTTGTCTTTTTGACACAGAGACCACAGCGTCAACACTTGGATGTATCTGGCGATGTTCCCAGGAAACTCATGAAATTCCTGGGAACTTATTTTTGCATGGGCATACATCCCTGGCATTGAAGGTTTAAAGAAACAGAATCTCCAGGTAGAAACACAAGTTTGACCTAATGAAGCTTTTAAACAAGGACATTCTTTTGCCGCAGAAGAAAACGGTACCACATACACTAACTGAGCAAGCCCCTTTTTTTGTTAATAACTAATGCTAGGAAAGAAACGTCAAGTAGTACAGTAGAGCACCGGCTTTACTGGAAGGACAAACTAAGGAGCATCTAGCTTCCTAGTATGTTAATTAATGCTCTTATCTTACGATGGGTATCTTATAGCAGAAACGAGTTAAATGCTCCACATAACAGTCCAACTAAGTCATGAAGCAAAGCATTGTAACTGTGCACTGAAACTGTCTTGGAAACAAATACGATGAGAAAATTATTTCACTATCAAAGTTTGGTTTAGATACTTACATGGGAGTAAACAGTGTGGGTGCGCTGTAATAATTATAAAACCATGACATCATAAATGATGTACATCACTTACTAACCTGGCCGAGCTCTTCAAAGGTCATTGGGTACCGGCTTGGGATTGCAACGTGAGACTGAATAACAGGCAGAAAGTCAAAAAGTGATCCAACCTACCAAAGAAGAAAATTTATTAGTTGAAATATTCAAATCTTGCCACACTGTGGTTAGAAGCACACGCTTAGGCCAAAAATATCAAATTTGAGTTATATCTGAATTTCACATGGGGACCATTTCCAGGAATCCATTTCAAACTTTCTACGTAATGCATGTGTTTTTATAGAGTGCGATACGATATGATGCAACACTACCTACCTGCTTTATGCTAGAACCTACTAAATGCTAGGTTCCCAACATGACACGCCCTTGGTAGCTTTCAGCTGAGCCATTTTTCCGCAGTATAGTAAGTAATCAGTTACAAAAATGAAATTGGTGGAAAAGGAATCACACAAAAAAAAAACCATCTAAATAACTTTAGGTAAGTATCCTTTTGGTGCTTTCGTTGTTGCGGGGCGTCGAACGAAAGTCTAACTGGGAAATCATCTAATGGAATAATTGTTTAATATCTGCCTAATCTGGGAACTCATCTGAGCGGAATAACGTATAAGGGAAAATCGTACAATGGGTAATCGTCTAGTGGGACAATAATATGGCTGCGATTTCTGACGTTGTATGTATAGCCGCAGCGAGCGTGGCAGCACGAGTGTCTAGGCAGGGACTTTAGACGATTTTCCATTATACGAATTTCGTGTCAGACGATTTCCCGTGTATTGTTATACTGTTTATGTGCCTCCAATCATGCGATTTTCCAGTTAGACGATCATCCACTGCCACGATGTGTCACCAGCCTTTCCGGTCAAACATTTACCATCTTAATTTACGCTAATTTACGCTACTGTTTTTAGTGGTAACATGGAAAAATATAATCACAGTAAATAAGCAAGTAAAAAATTCATTGAAAAAAGCAAATGCTTATGTGAACGGTGGTAAATGGATGCGTAACAAAAGTTACTTGTCAAAAAAGTTAATAAAAACTGTTGTCATGCAATTTTCTGAACTGAGAATCTGTAGGTGCACATGCAATAGCTTCTGACAGTGAGTTCCAAACATTTTACAACTCTTGATGAGAAGCTGGACTGTCCAATTAGAGGGAACAGGAGCGAATAAATAAAGTATGCATGTTGTGATTTTAGCTTTGTATTCGACTGTTTAGACAAGGCCGTCTGGCAGAGAAGCAGCAGGTCTCAGCTTCTGGCTCCAAGCCATTGGTTTCACATCGTCAACATTTCATTTTACCAAATCAATAGTCAGAGGCTTTAACTTCCTGGCACATGCAAGAACTGGCGTGGCGTCAGGAGGCAGGCAAGACACGCAATTTCTACTCCTTTTGGCCTTGGATCGAGAAACAAAAATACCTTTCTGGCTTTTAAGTTCGTTTAAATGCTAGTTCTTGCGAACTGGAACATGCCTGGACTATACTCAGCACAATGGACGTTTTTTTGCTCATGTTTTGTACGTAAAAACTTACACAGCATAATTTTGTAACTACTGAAAATAGACACTAGTTCAATAACTGGCCGCTTGGAACAAAGGGTAGAAATGTGTTGGAGACTCCTTTCTGCCACTCGTGATGTTAATAACAGGTTTTATTGAGTTTAAAGTGGCACTATCACCAACTGAAAACCGTACGGAAATAC
>JAHWFP010042903.1:0-10239 GCA_023313725.1 Lithobius niger | reverse complement strand
TTAAAAAGAAATGAGAGAATTGTTACACTTTGGAACACTCTACCAATGCTTGTGGTGGCCGCAACTTCCCATCCCAACACCAAGGCTCGGTTTAACAATCTGCAAACACTGATTGTTCTCTATGGCGGGGGTGGACTGTTCAAACACTCATGTTAAACTGCATTGTGGGAAAAAGTGCATACAAGCAGCTGCTGCTTTAATGCAAGCTTCTGCACGTGCATACCCAACAATACAAAAGAAATAGTTGACTCTTGCAGATTCCAGAAATGCTTCTTTAAATATGCAGTTTTAGTTATTTAACTACTAAACAGAGAGAAAAGTTTTACGATGCCGACAGCACTCATTTCGCACCCCTGTGATCGTAAGTAAATCAGTGGAGGTAGCAATAAAATAATGCCTTTAACTGTACATTTTTATTGCATTTCTATACTGCAGTAATAGCGTTGCTAGTTACTAAGTTTAGCAAATACTAAATCTCTGTGTATGATTGGCGGAGCAGAGCGAGTGGAGCGTAGCCTGCAATTGACACCAAATTGCAAAATGTTGGTTGATTGCATGTTTATAGTCGGGGTGGAGCACAAACGAAAGGTCGGCTGGAAATGAAATTTGCAACATAGCTTGAAACCTCCAAAAGTATTGTTCAGCCCGAATGTCATAAATCGACCAATTATTACGTAAGAAATACTCGTCGATGAATGGTCACCGACAAACAAACCACCGTACAGTATATCTCAAGTAGAGTAGAGGAAGCGGTATGCTTACTTCCTCGTTATGCCTGCATTAGGGCAATGACGTCATCTTCGTAGATCGTCGGAGTTTTACGGAAACACGAAGGTGCTTCTTGTCAGGATTCGGAGCTTGTATTACGTACAACTTTGTTTATGAGTGGCATAAAAATGAGGTTTAGGCCTACATAATATCAAAATATCAATGCTAAAGCAAACGAAATGGCAAGCAAGATGACGAAATGCGATGGATGCTAGCGTCGCTATGCCAAAATAGAGAAAAACATCGTGATCATCGTTAACATTGTAAAACTAAACATCGTAAATCGTAATTAATTAGTCAATCGTAAAAGCGAAATCGTGAATATAAATCGAAATGGAAATCGAAACCGTAAAAACAAATTACTTCTGAAAACCGTTTTGCAGAAAAAACAAAAATTTTCACAACGAATCCCACTCATGCTTTTTACGAAATCGATAATTTGTGCATTTTAACACTCAACTTTTTTTCCAGTAAATTTGCCTCGAACTTCGGTATCGGGAAATTAAATCTGGAGGGAGTTACGTGCTAAAACACACAATTATTGATTTCGTACAAGCAGTCGGAGTATGGGAGAGATGATAATCTCCAACGCCCATGGTTTGTCACGGCTGGTCGGTAGCTGGCGTTAAATTACAACACGAATGTCCAGAAGTTTCGCCGCCTTTTCAAATCCTGATTCAGGTGAAATATGAACTTAAACAAATGTGAAATATAATACGTGAAAAATGTGAAATGTTAGCTCAGCCTAGTTTTTCCTGCGTTTGAACCGTTTTGACAGTTATTAAAGTAAGAGTGTAATTCTTATCGAATCATCATCCAAAAATTAGTGTCGTCGAGTTAAAGAACTAAGCAAAAACAATGAATATGTTACGCAGTGTGACAACTTTATCACAAACTGTGCCACTAATTTTTCGTAGATTTTATTAAAATATTAATTACCCTTTTACGCGTGCACTCAAATAAATACATCTACATAATAATTCTGGAATCTGGATCCCGGCTGAGCTGATAAGAAAAGAGCCGATAAGAAAAAAGTAAAAGGCCCGACAATCACTTTAATCGCTTCTCATTGTTTTCGTGCACGTGTAATATGTTTATTTATTTTTTTTAATCTTATAGGAGTCTTTCAGCCTCAGCGTAATATCTTTGCTACGGCGCCTAACAATTACAGGTGCGTGTGGCAGGGATTGAAAACTATCGTCCAAACCGTTGATTGTTGATGGGTAAAATCAAAATGGTTACAAGGTTGATTGTAAAATGGCTGACGACGTTGATAACCTCCTCAGAGATTTGCGGCAGAATAAGGTGTTAACAGATAGCGAGATCAATTTTGGGGTTGTGTCTGATGACGCGTTTGTGCTCGTCATGAGAGAGGCCAGGAGACGAGGGATCAACGAAAAGCGAGTACGGGACTATGGAGTGACTACTGAAATGGTGATTGGGAAGCAAGATGGCGGTTTAGTTCAAGAGCCGGTGATGACAGCTCTGCCCAAGAGCCAGGCAGCGGACAGAGAGGCAGCAGTGCGTGCTGTAAAGTTATTCAGTGCCGCAGTGACGAGAGCTGCACCTGCAGGGGAAGGCATAGGTAACACGGCAATCTGGTATAGGCGACGACTGGGGCGAGAGTGACGTAGAAGAAGAGACAGTGGCACGCCCAGTGCGTTCATGAGGTTTGCAGGCGTTGTAGAAACTATATGGTGGAGGTCTAGCGAATGCCCATTTACCTCGTTCTGTCGTGCTAGTTTGTGCACAGGTTGGAAAACCGTACCCAACAACTCAAGTTTACCTTGCTGTTGAAGATGTTGTGGGCACTGACGAGGTTGTGGCTGCTGACACTCTCCGAGTTGGTCATGCGTTTGAAGTCGATCTGCGGACGCAGGCAGCGAAACAGACGCTGTTACGTGCTAAACTTGTGATCAATGGGCATGTGATGGAGCTGCATGATATACATGAGCAGATAGTTCAAGCGCAGTTGCACTGGTTGCCACGGGGCATAATGGCCCAAGAAGTTGCAGCAGGCCTTGGGCGCATTGCCACGTTGGAGCGTCACGTTTTTGAGCGATTACAAATGCACGGAAAATCAGTGTGCGAGACAGCAGTGCGACATGCGACCTTGCGCTTGGGTGAGGGTGTCACCATTGAAGACGTCCCGGATGTTGTGCTAATAAGAGGTATTCAGACGCTTGTTTTAGTAAAAGATCGTGCGCCGAAATGTCTGCGCTGCTGGGCGCGTGGGCACTACCATCGTGAGCGCGTCGCCGTCGCGTGCGAGGCGTTTGGTGTCTGGCGCGACCTCCGCCAGCCTTGTGAACACCTTCGAGCAGCCGCGCAGCAAGACGGTGGCCGTCAGCAGCAGTCGAGTGCGACGGTGGACAACAAACCACCTCTGCAACTGCAGCCGCGACAGCCGTCAAAGCCACAGAGGCACCCGAAACAACACGTCTGTGTTCAGGTTGAGAAGAGCCCAGAACCCAGTGCCTTAAGCACCAGTGCCCCTTGTTTGACAGCAGCCTGCATGAATGCAGATTTGGTCAGCCAAGAGCTGCGGGAACTACAGAAAGGTGGTGGAAAAGGGGAGGTTGAGAGCCCAATGCCAATGCCGCAAGAAGAAAATGGTGATGTCCGTGGATAACGCCTCCTGCCAAAGGGGGTGCCAAATGGTAAATCGTGGAGACGGCGTCCAGTAGCACGGTAACATCTAATGTTGCAAACCATCAAAGAAGATGTGGAAGACCGGATGAGATGATGAAGAGGGTGTGGTAAAAACGCATGAAGCACAAGACAGGTCTACGGGTCAGGAAAACGTGCTCGAGTTGGCTGTGCATACCAGTGTGGTAGGTGAGGCTGCACTTCTGTATGAGACCCCGGCGTCGCAGGTTATGAATAGTCAAGTCAGACAGTACTTTCCTAAAGCATCGAACAGAGCAAACAGAACGCACCACTGTTAGAGACAGGTTGGCTCCAAACTTGACGTCGCGCATGCGCAGTGATGTTGTGTCAGCCACTCAGTACCTTCCTAAACTACAATACAGCTCAACAAGCTCAGCAGAGTATTCGTTATAGCATACCTTCACCGTGACCAGACCTGGCTAATGGATTTGACCAGGATTGGCTAATTGATGTGACCAGGCGAGAGCAATGCCAAATTGCGAACCATCTCAGGTAGGTGGTTTGCTGTGGTGGAGGTTTGAGCATGCGCGAGCTAAGAGTTTTGACGAAACAGATTCATTGCTGACGATGTTGACGTCAATCAAGCCGCATCAACACGTATAATAGCAAGAAATGAGCCAAACTGTCACCAACAGTGGTGCGTTTGGTTTGCTCTGTTTGGTTATTTAGGAAGGTACCGATTGTTAGCAGTAGTGAGTTGGATGAGGGCAGGGGGTCGGGGAAGGACCCTCAACATAAATTCACTGATTTAACAAGGAAAATAGCTTCGTGGAATGCATGTGGCTTGCTTTTAGCACCGGCCAAGACTGAGTGGTGGTTTTTTCACGGTATGTGAAGATCCCGCCGGGCAGAGTACGGGTGCGTGTGGGACACCAGTCTGTGAGTTCGTCAGTGAGCGTGAAGTACCTTGGAGTGGTAGTCGACTCATCCCTGGACAGGTCGCAGCATGTGTTGCACCTCAACTTGAAATTGCAGTCGCGTGTTGCTGTGTTGAAGGCGTTGTGTGTAGGCAAGCGCATTACAAGGGCTGCTCTGCTGCCACTTTACCGGACGTTTGTGCGTTCAACTATGGACTACCACTTGCCGTTCTTGGTAGGTGCAAAGCGACACCTGGAGACGCTGCAGGTTACAGTGAATGTGTGCCTGCGGCTGGTGTCGAGGTGCATAGGCTTCACTCCGGTTCAAGCACTGCAGGTGGAGTGCAATGAGCCACCTGTTGAAAACAGAGCCAAGGAGCTGCTTGTTGTGCTGTGTCTCCATAATCTGAGACGTGATCCGCAAGACCCCGTGGGAAGTATTCTAATGGATTACGACTGTTTGACTGAGAAGGCGAGGAGCCTGTTGGGTGACGCGGGCACTGGGTTCACTCTACTGCGCCAGGTGATGGATGCTCCCTCGCCTGTTGCATGTGCCAACCCGCACAGTCCATGGGTGTGGTGCCCATATCTGCAGGGAGTGTTTGAAGGTGTTAGCACCGAGTGTGCGAATTTCAGTGATGCCTCCTACCGGCCCGCGGAGCATCAGGGTGGAATAAGGGTCGTTATCCCGTCGCTGAAACTGGAAGTGAAGAGGTACGTCCTTGCAGTCACCTACAGTACATTATGCGAACTTCTGGCAATCTCAGTTGCGTAGGATGTGGCTCTGGATTTGGAGCGCCCATCTTTCACGGTGTTCACGGACTCGCTCTCCTCGTGTCTCAGGCTTCTGCGTGGCGCTTGTGACAAACTCGATGTTGCGGACCCAGTTATTTACACGATCCTGTGGAAAATTTGGGTGGCTTCCTGCTCCACCCTTGTAGGCCTGCGGTGGGTCCAAGGGCCATAGTAGGGTCGTGGGGAATGTCCAGGCGGCGGGGCTGGCGCATGAGGCACCACAGAGCGAAAGCATGGAGGTAACTCCACTGTTGTCTGTACGTATGCGTCGACCTGCAGTGATGCTCTGGTCAATAGCGGAGTGGCAAAAGGATTTGGATGCCTCTCGGGCCGCAAGGGCCTTTTATGGGCTGCAGCCGGTCTGTACTACTAGTTCGGATCTGGATATGCTATGTTACCAGGATGCGAAGGTTGCCTCCAGGCTGAGCGTTGGACACTCTTTAATTCCATTTCGGGTGGGTAGGGTCACTATTATGTCCGACATGTTTAGTTGAGGAGTTCTCGGAACATGTGCTGCTTCATTGCACCAGGTACGTGGCAGTGCGAGCGCACCTTGCACCATGGTTGAATGGTATGCCGGCGCTCTCAGATGTGCTATCACTGTACGAAGGTGAGCGCCCGGTTGCCAGGCTGCATGGAGTCGCATGGTTCTGTCGAGAGGCGCACGTTTCGGTGTGATACATGTGGTGAGTGCGGGTTGTTAGCGCCACCCAACCAAACCCAACCCTCATCCAACTTCTCATACACAGGGTTCCCGGCATTTGTATGTGGCGTCGTCTGGTGCAGTGCGAGGAGTGGGGTCCGTTAAAACTCTCCCTAGATGGGGGAGAAAAGGTGGGCCAGTGCTTTTTGTGCAACGTGTTTCGTGTTTTGTGCAAGTTGGTGTAGTGAGTAAGCAGCAGTCGTGCACTGTGGATATAAAGTTCTGCTACGGAGTCGTAGTGCACCGAGAGTGGTAGTGCACCGAGAGTGGCAGTGCACGAGGAGGAGAAGTGAAGTGCATCGGCCCGAGGACAAGTCTAATGACCCTGTGACACCGTGTTGTGAGGCGAGAGAGGGTATTGTGTCAGGAGTGTATGGTAGGCTGCTCTAGGTTATTCGAAGTGGTTGTGAGTGGGGTCTGTAAGTAGTGATTGTATAACACAGTGAAGACGGCGTACGGCTGCGGGCCAAGGCTCTAAATAAATCATTGTGAAATTGGCAACTGGGAAACGATGCTATAGCTTATTATTTTAATTCGCACGTGAAAGCTTTCAGAGCTGTGCTCCAGGCAAACGGGAAAACGGGTCCGGGCTGCGTTGTACCCGGAAACGATCCTTGAGCATGCCAATTTTTAAAACGGTGCATCCAGAGATTTGAGCCATGGGATGCGCTGATTGAGTGAGCGAAGCGAACGAAAATCAGTCTTTGTCAGGCAGTGTGCACAAAAATTGGTTTGAAGAAACTTAATTCCGTGAAAGCGTTTCTTAGCCAGTGTGCGCGAAAATGGGAGTCAAGAAATTTAATTCGATGAAACATCCAGAATATTGGAAATGGTGCATCTAACACCAGCCGTGCTTTCTCTAGCACGGGCTTTCTCTAGTTTTATACTAACGAAGGAAGGGACAACTTAGGCCAACACGTCGATACCACTCTTATTACGTTTAATTATGTTGTCTTGAATACGTTTATTTACGTTTTGCGTTAGAGTTCGTGTTGCACGTGAATTTTCAGAAAACAGGATGGGAATCGCAGCAGTAACAGAGGCCCCAGAATGCAATGCTGCAACATGTAACAATGTGACAACAATAGGCGAGGGTCACAAGATCGTATTAGAGTAACCCTCGAACAAGGTGTTGGGATGCTTGGGTGCGGGAAAAATGACACTGTGGTTGCATCTTCAGTGAGTTAAAGGGATATACCTCCCAGCGCCATTTTTTTCGATCCTCCACATAAAGTACGGCCCCAAAGGTCTATTTCCTTACCGTTAGTCTTTCCCTTGCTAAAAATCTTTTTTTTTTAATGAGGCGTCTAGGAGATTTTCTGTTGAATATAATGGAACTTTATTTACTAACGATCCGTCACTAAATCATGCATTGCGCGCGTACAATACTCATGACGTTTCATCTCTGTGTGTACATCTACTAATTTTCTAATAATTACCATGAGATCTAAAAGCTAATAAACTAATGCGGTAAAAATTAAAATTAATTATTCTAATAGATCACCGAAGCAAAATTATAAGACACTAGCCTAGAAAATTATAAATTGTGATTTTAAAATGCGAGAATCATTCCGGTTTGTGACGACACAATCAATGGGTTCACGCTGGCTGGACTATTAGCCCCAATGCCAATTGAGACAGTAGCTACGTTTTCGTTGCGAGGAACGAAGCTACCGTCTCAGTTGACCTTAGCTGTGGTAAATACGCGGATGTGATCGTCGCGTGGGTGTTGTGAGGCAGGCGGAAGGTTATAAGGCAGGCAGTATGTTGCTTTAAAGGGATATACCGCCCAGCGCCATTCTTCTCGATCCTCCTCATCAAGTACGGCCCCAAAGTTCTATTTACTTACCGTTAGTCTTTCCCTTGCTAAATATCCGTTTTAAAATATGGCGTCTAGGAAATTTTCTGTAGAATATTGGGGAACTTTATTTAGGCTACGTTCTTCCCGAACGTATATGTATGTTGCTTTGCGCGCCTACAATGACCATGAAGTTTTGTCTGTGTGTGCGCTAGTAATCGTTTGCTAGTAATTACTATGAGATCAAAAATGTAAAAGACTAATGCAGTAAAAATTAAAATTAATTATTCCAATAGATCGCCGAAGCAAAATCATAAGACACTAGCCTAGTAAATTATCAATTGTGTTGTTAAAATACGAGAATCATTCCGGTTTGTGACGATACGATTAATGCGTTCATGATGGTTCGTCTATTGTGCACGATGCCAATTGAAACAGTAGCTGCGTTCTTCGCTGCAAGGAACGTAGCTTCTATCTCAGTTGATCTTCGCGATGGTATATGCGCTGATGACGATCAGCACGTGGCTGTGGTAAGGCAGGCGGAATGTTATAAGGCAGGCCGGGTGTTCCTTTAAAGTCACGTCCGGACTGCCTTATAACAGCCACGCGCAGATCTCCATCTGCGTATGTTACTATCGCACCGTTTCACGGGACTCGGCATAGAAACGGAAGGCCAATTGAGATAGGAGCTGCGTTCCTCGCAGCGAGGAACGCAGCTGCTATCTCAGTTGGCTTTGGGAATAGTGCACGAAGCAGCATCGAGTTAAAGATTGCGTCGTCACAAACCGGAATGATTTTTGTATTTTAACATCAAACTTTATAATTATTTAGGCGACTATTTTATAATTTTTTTCAGCGATCTATTGGCATAAATAATTTTAATTTTTACTACATTAGTCTTTTAGATTTTTGAACGCATGGTAATTATCAGCAAACGATCAAAAATTATTAGGAAACGTCATGGCATGGTTACTGTAAGCGTGCAAAGGATCATGTAATCGCAGAATGCAGTAAACACAGTTCGCAATATTCAACAGAAAATCTCGTAGACTCCACATTTTAAAACGGATTTTTAGCAAGGGAAAGACTAACGGTAAGTAAATAGACCTTTGGGGCCGTACTTGATGTGGAGGATCGAGAAAAATGGCACTGAGCGGAATATACCTTTAATGAAGGGGACGTGAAGAAAATATACGCCGAACACTTAAAGAAACAAATGAATTTTCTATAAAACGAAGATCGACTATTCAGATTTATTGAGCTGACACACGCTAAATCTGGACACACGCTAGTGTGGTGCCGTCATACATGGGCGTCATACATGGGCAAAATCATGGAAGGAGCACGGATAAAAATATGTATTTTTAATGCTCCTTTTTTACAAGTAAAATTGGGTGTCATAAAAAGTTGTTATTGACACTAATGGACATACACATAATAAACCAGACCGTACCATTGACAGCAAAAAAGAGCGAAAAAAAGCCAACAAATTAACTGTACATAAAAAAAAAACATTAGAGCTTTAATAACTACAATTTTGATATGAGATAATTGAGATGAACGCTTTTTCAGATAAATCAGTCACATTACTACAGCGTTCGAAAGGCCCCGGTTTTTGTTAATATTTCGTTTTTAGCTATAAAAGTCGAAAATCGGTTTATACTAGTTCGATATCTAGGTGAAATCAAAATTTCCCAGGAAGAATAACAGCAACAAGAATTTTACAGTCACATCAAAATAGCGAAATGCCTTATAGGCCTTGTTCCTACCTGTTTTTAAGCTATAAAAGCTGAAAGCCGGTTCATTGGCTCGAACTCTATACAGGGTGTAACTGAATGGTCTGTACAAACTTTGAGGGTGTGGTCTATGACCAAATAAAAGACAAAAAAGACCTATAAACATGGGTCCGGAAATGAACCCGTTTTTAGTTACAGCCCCCCCCCCCCCCCCCCCACGTTGGGGGTAAAAAAATTGAAAAATGTTCTTAACTTTCGCCTAAGCTTTCCAAAACAATACAAGTTTGGACATAATTCTTGCAATTTCAGTACTACACAATTCTCGTGAGTCTGAGGTCTCACAGCTTTGTCGATGGGGCAGTATGGGGGAAGGGAGCCAAGGAGGAGGATGGGGAGGGCGCATTTAACCTCTTTGGGCTTTATTTATTGAAACAAATATTACATCGCCATGCAGAACACCAATACCAATAAGGCATCGTCTTCGTTTCAGAAGTGAGGAATTTGTAGGTTTGTGTTTGCTTCTCTTGAAGCAGGAAAGCTAACACGTATCTGGATGAAGATCTCTGAAGTACGTAAATGTGTCCTATTGTAGTGTAATATTTTTTTTTTTTTACAACAGACCAAAACAAACACCTGTATACGTGCCGTTGTTGCTGAGTAGCCACGAAGTAGGCCTACTTACTGGGTTCATGGTCATCTTTGGGCCACAAGCTCTACTTTGAAGAAAAGCTGGAAGAAAGGTTTACCGATGAGGGCTGTTATTCGGAAAAGATGCATTGCAAACTATGGCCTTTTTTATTGTTTTGGTGTCTGCTAGGATCCGTCATTAAAGTTTAGTCAGACTCGTTTAGTTACTTGTAGTAATTGGCCATTTAATGCCTTTTTCAGTAATCATGCCCCCCCCATCTCCCC